>JANSVK010000159.1:0-80554 GCA_030068005.1 Cladophialophora exuberans
AAGAGGAGGGGGACGGGTGGGAAGCTGGGTGAGTGAAGAGGTTCTTCCTTGGGAAGAACGTATAATAGCTATGCAAACGGGACTGGCTTGATCTGTTCTTGTTTGTCTTGTGTCAATTTGTGTCTTGAAATGCCCTTTGAGCGAGCGGGTTTTGGCGTCGGTCTCCATTACGGAAGTCTCGTACATGGGTGCAAGAACACGTGGGCCTGTGCTGGTAGGAGTGAGGGAACATGTACCTCGTCGAATGTACAACGGAACACATGATATCCGATGAAGTTGATGGGAAAGGAGAAGCTTTGGCGCAACGAACTGAACCGGCCTGTTCGAATGTGACATGAATTGAAATCTCATCACATGCAGATGGCGCCTCAGGAGAATGTCTTCGTGGCGTAATTACACTATGCGGTCTCCTTCAACCAGTTGTCAAGGTATATACTATACTCGCAGAGTCCTGCTCTGGCGGGAACGATCAACTAGTACTATTCTCATGATCAAGCTGCGACAGCCAGTCATGAGCAGTGTCATAGCATGAACTAACTCTTGAACTTATCGTATACCAGACAGCTTACCCGGCGGTAAACTCGAATCTTTTTAGATTTGTCACAAAGGCAGTGTATTATGTACACCTCTACCGGCCCGAGTACGGAGGCGTGCACCAAATGTGCTCACCACGCTAATTTTTAGCGTCCCCTCTTAGTATAGTATATCGCGTAGCTGTTAGTGGCTTTCTTGGCCTCGTTTTTGCCCTGATTTTGTCAAGTTTCAGCTTCGCATAAGTACACAGCGCATGTAATGTTGGCAACCGTCGAAGTTGACCACACCGCCATTGTACCATGACCACAACGCCCTTGTGCCCTCTGGAATTGTCCTCTGATAATGTGTTTTTCTCAGGTCTGTGCTCTTTCTCTTGCCAAATGAAGTCTGCTGTGTTCTATGGCTGTCTCTCATGTTTTTGCAGCCGCCGCTCAAGCTCGAGAAGCTAATCGTCCACGCCTAAAAACATCGAGTCGAACGAGTCGCCCTTTACCCGCGGACGTTGTCGACCATGGAACTCGTTATTCCATCACCACTCGGGTACAGATTTTGACTCTCCTGGCTCTGGGATGGCCTCAATCATCGATTGCAGCGTCGTTAGCTGTCCCTCTTCGTCAGGTTAATAGGATTTGGCATAAAGCTACTGAAAGAGGGTATAACCCTAGTATAGATTGGAGGATTTTACAGCATCATGTTGAAGATGGTAAAAGGACTGGAAGGCCGCAAGAGATTAGCGCTGCTGTTGACTCTCATGTTGTAGAGGTCATTTCTGCAGATAGATCAGGACGAGAGAAATCCATCGAGGTTATCGCTTATGAAACGGGCATTAGCTCTTCTTCTGTCTCTCGAATCCTTCATAAACATAGTTACTTATCCGTTAAAGCGACTCGAAAGCTAGGGTTAAACGCTGCTCAGCGAAAAGCACGCCTTGAGTTCTGTCTCGCTCATTAATCGTGGACTTTAGAGGACTGGAAGGTCGTGATTTGGAGCGATGAAACCTCTGTGGTTCTCTGCCGCCGTGGGACCATGAGATTGTGGAGAAGGTCAAATGAGGCCTTTGAAAAGTCAGTTATTCGTCGACGTTGGAAAGGCTTTTCCGAGTTCATGTTTTGGGATGTTTTTCTTACGACATAAAGGGTCCATGCCATATCTAGGCCCCTGAAACTGCTAGCGAGCGTAAGGCATCGATTGAGCACGTCGATAGGCTTAATAGAGAGAATGAAGAGATGAAAAGGCAGGAATGGGAGCTAACTACAGCCATGAGTCGGTTGAGGCTTCGAAATAAGGGTGGAAAAAAGCCAAAATGGCGATTTTCAGCATCAACTGGAAAACTGGTACGAAAGGGCACAGGTGGTATCGATTAGTATCGTTATTCTCAAGTCCGTTAATCTTCAATTCTCTCTACCACCTAAATTTATACTAACACGAGAATCTAAGATTATTGTTTTGAAAAAAATGATACCCTTTGCCAAATCATGCCAGCTTTTACGTCCTACAACAATCGTTCAAGAGGATAGCGCGCCATCTCACGCCCATTGGTTTCCTCGATATCTCTACTCCATGGTAGGCATTCAACGCCTAATGTAGCCTGGAAACTCTCCTGATTTGTCTCCTATTAAGAAAGCATGGCCCTACCTCAAGGAACGAACTACCTTCTATGGTACTCCAACGAATAAAGCCACCGCCGCTATAGCATAGAAAAAGGAGTGGAATGTAATACCATAGAGCCAAATTCAAGAATGGATATAGGGGCTTATCCACAACATCCAAGAGGTTATCCGCCTAGAGGGAGGTAATGAATACAAGGAGGGAAGAGACATGAAGAGGAGTTATCGAGGTCGACGAAGGGTTGGACAGCTCCATAAACATGTCTATATACAGGACGAGGACGATGGATTTGAGGATATAGACAATGATCACAGCGATATTGATGACAGTGGCGACGATAATGAGGATGCTTCTTGAGGAGTATCACAAACAGTACAACACATAGAAAATTGCTAGTAAATTCCTCTAGCTCATATTAAGCGAGAAGCTAAAAACTAGCGTGGTCAGCACATTTGGTGCACGCCTCCGTATATTGGATCTCATTTATAGCGCCAATGACATGGTTTCTCGCATGTCTCCAACGCTCTTACCGAGGCATGTCCCCACTGGCACAGAACGCAAAAAGCAAAAAGCAAAAAAGATGAAAAAAATTTGTCGTCTGTGTGGATTGAACACACGACCTTCAGATTTAACGACCGAGTTAAGACTTCAGTCTCTGTTATTGAGAATTAGTTGTTGTTTGTTTAAGCAAGATGTTCCGGGTACATACGACGCTCTCCCAACTATCTTCATGTCAGATTGTGACCAAGTTATAAGATACTTGATGGTGAATTACCTGAGCTAAGACGACATTGTATTGCCGGTGGGTTTGAGTTGTGCTCAAACTTAGTGGTAATTTTGAATAACATTTGCATGCTAAAAATTATAAATAACATTTCTTTGGTTTGGGTGGTTGATTATGTGCCGGCTCTCAGGTTTGTTACCCCGGCTCCCTGGAGTGTGAACATGAAGACCAAAGGACGGAAAACTGCGGCGAGCTCGCAAGCGGCTCACCCCGACCATGCCGCTTTTAAAACCCCGTCGCTCGCGACTCACCCTTCCCTTACTTACCCCCTTCTCACCTCTACTCACCTCTGCTCACCTTTTCTGCACACCCGCGACTCATGCTCGATCGAAGATAGGTCCTCTTCTGACGCCTGCCATGCCTTCGAGCCCTTCTCTTCCCTGGACCTAAAATTGGGCACCCAGTATGTGGTGGTGCGCTTCCTCGAGTTTCCCACGCTTAACCTCCCTCGCCTCGAGTACATAATGAGGGTCCCATCCCGTTCCTGGCCTCTAGGCCACGAAGCCCCCTCTTTTTTCCCCTCCCCAGCCCACCTCTTTGCACCGGTCCAGAACCTAACCAGACCCTCCGCCCCAATCGTATCATTCTCTCTGTACAGATTCGCAATATCCACGTTCAACGGACTATCCAAACCCGGGGAAGTCAACAACTGCTGGATCGCACCCATGGTGGTGCTGAGCGTGTACGAGGGCGCCCAGTGCTCGCCGCTCAGCAGCGTGAGACAGATCTCTCCCGTCGAGAAGTGCACGTTCGGGTGGCAGACAGGGGTGATGAATTGCACCTTGGGAGGTGTCATCGGATACGTCGGCGGCACGGAGATGGAGAGCAGCCACAGGCCGCCAAAGTAGGGTGACGAGGGGTCTCGAGGGCCCTTGAGCACGGCTTCCCACTGGAAAAGGTCATCGTCGTTCGACGGGCCTAGGTGCAGAACGGCGTCGTTGGGTGAGGTTTGTAGGTCGGCTAGTTCGTGTGTGAGGCGCTTCAGCGCGTTTTGCGAGGAGGATTTGGAGGTGCGGGACATGGTGGTAGATGGCTGCAAATTGGTTTGCCGGAGAGTATAATTGAAAATTCACCCCTGGGGATTCGGAGGTCTGTGAAGATATGGGATTGAGTGCGGTGTTGAAATGAGAGGCTGGCAGTTACTACACGTGGTACATTGGCTGTTGGCAGGACAGCTGAAGCTGCAGAAAATACGAGGCCCTGCGCGGCGAGACCAGCCGAGGTTGTGCCTAAACAAGTGAAAAGCTTACACGCCCGCGCCCTTAAACTGCGGAGGGCGACCCGCTAAAAAACTGCACGTTCTGCAGTGGACATGATCCGCGCGATCGTCCAGGGGTTGTAGTGCGAGATCGAGGGATCATAAACCAGATCGCAAGGACGCGATATTTTTTGGTGTGAAACAATCTCTCGAAGCTTCCTGTGTCCCTAGACACGTACAGGTCACCATGCGCACGTCTCGCCTCTCGCAAGAGACGACGCGAATCTTCCACACGCTGTCCCCCAATGCCCGCGCCACTGGACGAACGACTCGATCCTCGAAACGACTAGCTTCATTCGCACTCGGATACGATGGACAGGTGGAGGTAAAAGAAGAGACGGCAGACGAGGTCGAAGTTCAGCTCGATTCAGAAAGCAATGGCGGGCGGAGCAGTCAAGCTCCAGATATCGAAGATGCGGTGCCCGTGGCGACGCCGCCTCGGTCGGGTAGAAAGAGGAAGTTTGGCTCGGACACACCAATAGTCGCTGCGACTTCAGTCATGGCTACGGTAAAGACGGAGCAGCAGGACACGACGACGTGGATATCGCCGCGGAAAATCAAGAAGGAAGAGCAAGAGGAAGATGACCACAACGGCGCCACAGAGCCGTTTACCCCAGGACGAGCGAAAGCGAAGCCCAAGATTCCCGCCCGACGAACCACCTCGCCGTCCGGGACAGTGCGAATCCACCCACCCTCCAACTGGGAGGATATATACAACACAATCAAAGCCATGCGGCAGCGCAATCCCACGGCGCCGGTCGACACAATGGGCTGCGAAGACCTGTTCTGGCCGACAGCCCCTCCCAAGCAGAAGCGGTACCACCACCTCACCGCACTGATGCTGTCCTCGCAGACGAAAGACACGGTCACCGCGGTTGCTATGCACAGACTACACACCGAATTGGTCCCCCAGGACGCTGGTCCAGACGGCGAAATCACAACATCAGCCCTGACAGTTGACAACATCCTCGCCTGCGACGCCAAACACCTCGACCACCTGATCGGCAAAGTCGGCTTCCACAACAACAAGACCAAGTACATCAAATCCGTCGCCACGATCCTCAAGGCCGAGTACGGCGGCGACATCCCCAACACTATCGAGGGCCTGGTGCGCCTTCCCGGCGTGGGACCCAAGATGGCGTACCTGTGCATGTCTGCCGCGTGGGGAATCGACGAAGGGATAGGCGTCGACGTCCACGTCCACCGCATCACGAACCTGTGGGGTTGGCACGCTACGAAGACGCCCGAGGAGACGCGTGCGTGGTTGCAGGGCTGGTTGCCCAGTGACAAGTGGCATGAGATCAATAAGTTGCTCGTCGGGTTGGGGCAGACGGTGTGTTTGCCCGTTGGGAGGAGGTGTGGTGAGTGTGATCTCGCGGGGACTGGTTTGTGTAAAGGTGAGGTTCGGGGCTGGAAATCGAAGGTGAAGAAGGAAAAGGTCAAGATTGAGGCTGTGAAAAAGGAAGAGGAGGTGGAAGTTACAGAGGAGACGTTGAAGTCATGATAATACAAATTATTAGGGGTGCGGCAATCAATATTGCTTTGTACCTTCTTTTCGCACACGCTTGATGGGCTGTGCTTTTCTGCCAATCTACATACTCGGTATGGAACGAAAGTTGTTGGCAGATTGTGAATAATTCACTCGCCATCAGGCTGGTACAGCCACCTGGCCTGTCTTTTTCCTTCCTAAATATGTTCGTTTGTGTCTACTATTACCAATGCCTATTTCCATCTCTCGATGTGACTTTTTTTTTGGGCGCGGGTGAGTGTCCCATGCTGCGTTGCAAGGCGGCTGTTGGCTTGCTGTGGGAGTTCAGGGTAGGTATCGGCTGCTTGTAATCTTTTTGCATGGAATATTGCCATGTTGTGTCGAGATTCAACGAGGCTAGTCACCTCTGGCTGAACATGGACTTCGTGTAGTGGTTATGGACAACCAAGGTAGCTCCGTTGCATGAGCTACATAGATCGTAGAGGGTTCTCTCAAGCTTGATACGCCGGCGGAGGTCCAAAGCCAGTATCTTTGCCAACGACATATGCCGGGGTAGGAGGCGAGACGGGTTCAGGATTGACTCGCCGCCATCCTCCCATCCGATGAGTCTGAGTCCAAGTCTGTGTCCGAGGGCGTGCGACTCGAATGGTGACAGCCGGCTTTTGAAACCGCGCCTGGCGTTGTTGACTCCTCCTCCTGGATCTGGTGATGCAGAGACATCCGGTCAAGATGACGAAGATGCTGATGAAGATGCAGATGGTGACAATGGCTGTGGTGCCGACACTGACATTGTTGTTGCCGGAGCTGTAGATGATGCGCTTTTCAAGGGCGTGGGGGATGTACATTGCTTTTTTTTGGTTCTTCTTTGCTGTGAAGACTTGGTATAGATTCTTGTGCAAGGCGACTTACCTATATTTTTCCCATGGTAGGATGTGCAAAGATATACTATGTAGTCTTTGAGGGAGCATGAAGGGGGGCGCGTGAGGGTGCAGAGAGTAGAAGTGACAGTAACAAGAGTTTGAGGCTGTGGCCCAAATCCGCCCGCGGATGGAGTGTTATTGACGCCCGGAAACTGCCCAATGTGCAAGGTTGAACTCTCTAAGCCTCAGCCAGGCAGATTTCGGAGGCCATCACTTGACCATTTTCAGAGCCAACTTGAAGGTGCCCCTGACTTTTTTTCGAGATCCTGTTGTTTGGCGAAATCTGCCTTCTAGAGAACTCGAAGTTGAGTTTCTGGAAAGTCAGAAGGATAGCAGTGAACCGTGGTCAAGCGAAAGGAGCGCGATTAGGCTGTGCCTATCCTCGCGAGCCTCGCTTAGAGCGGCTGGTGCGGCTTAGGGATAGGCATACTTGCCCTTTTGACCGCCCATAATGACTACCCGTAAGTGCCTGGAACCTGAGCTCCAATGCGCTGCGCTTAGCTACATTGGAGAGGTGCCTCCACTTACCAGGTTCCCCGTCACCAAGGTACCTACGTCAGGAATGACTTCTTCTGTGCAAGAGTCAAATTTGCTCTTTCCAAAGCTTCGACGCCTCTTTGTGAACCCTGTTGCGCTTTGGTCATCTTGTTCTCGAACTCTAGAAGCTGGGAGGATCGCCGTCATAATTCAGCTGACCTAAAAAACCTTCCGATCACTCGTCACCCACTCGTTGAAGACCGCTCCTGAGTCTCACATTCGTTGGCTGGCTGTCATTACCATAGTCCTAGAACAGTAATACTGCCATCAAACTCAGCCAACGAGCACCAAGTCGCTGGTAAACTAAGCGAGTCATCACCCTCGCTCATTAGGCATATCTTTCAGCTACTAGGTAGGTTGAGCATAGCTCGAGCTTGTATAGGCAACGACTGTTCCAGAGAAGGCAGGTGGCATCTTACAGTTCCCAAAGAATCAAGAAGCCATCCCATCCCAGGAAAAAGCCCTCGAACCCCCGCAGGCTTACCAAAGCCAGGACGCTGTACCGAGTGATGTGCATGGAACTAGGGGTTCACGGGTTCTTGTCCTCGTTACACTTCTGGGCTTCTAGTTCCTCGGAAACTCGCCCGAGATCGCCTTCAATTCATCTATTGCGTTTTGTATGAAACAACAGGAAATACATCTACCTGCACCGCTCTAATGTCGCACGGTCAGGCGACATCTCGTCCTTGGATCCCCAGCATGAAGCATGGCTCCCAAGGAATTTTGTTTCCTCTCAGTGAACCACAGCCTGCCCAAAAGCTCCGACCGACGGACATGGGAACTTGAAAGAGCTAGAGCCATGAGCCATGCCGCGAAACAGGGCAATCAGAAGAGGAAATTGAAAGAGGAAGAGCAAAAGCACCAAGAGAACCCGACAGTATCAGTGCCGTACAAGCAGATTAAGTTTATCAATCATGGTCTTACAGAAAGCCTGCTGGATCCATTCGTCTCGCTGTCAATGGATCTCACCGTAGAGGATCGTGACCTCCTCCACGGCTGTAAGTCGCTTCATATTTGAGGTGTCTCCCGCTCCAGCTAATGGGTGCACTTTCTCGAAGATCTGGTATCGGTGCCTCGAGAGTTTTACGGTACGAGTTTCGCCTCGAAATTCTGTCCGGTCCGAGACGTCACGCTAGGTGTGTTGTCTACAAATCAGATCCTGCTCAGCTGGGCGGTACTCTACATGCGACATCGCCAGGCAGTGCTTCGAAATCTCGATATCGATCACGACACGTTACTCCTCCGTCGGCGACAGCAGACGTACAACATCATGAGCTCTACAATCGACAACCAGCAATGTGCTATTTCCGAGGATGCAATGTACGGGCTAGCATTTTCCGCGTTGCTTGAAAATCGCATCGGCGACCGTCAAACGGCGCAGAAGCATCTCCAGGCTTGTCTGATTGTCCGACAATTACGCATTCAGAAGGGTCTCACCGTAATATCTTACCCGATGGGTACGCTTTGTATACCTGTCTGTCTTCAGGTCGGAGCGCCACAGTACTTTAGGTCTGTTGGAGACATAACGAGAGCCGGCCTTACCTTACACTCACTTTTCCAGTCGCTTCAGGAATGGAGGCATATCCGTAGAGATAACTTTACCGATTCCTCTGACACCAAGTTGCTATTACGGCTGTATTTGAACAGAAGTATTTGCGAAAATACTGCCACCGACAAGAGGCTATGTTTAGGCCTTCTTTTCACTCTGAACCTGGCGTCATGGACCTTTCATCAGGATGCCAACTGTTCGGCGGAATTTCTGCAGATGATCGCGAATTGCTTCGATGAAAATTCCACTGATGGACGACAAATAACGCCACTGGGAATGATCTACACCACATGTATGTGCATCGACCGGATCCAATCCACACCAGGTCGACGACGGTGTACCATTAATCTTTGGCAAACGGTGGAATTGGTAGAGCTTCTCATGTTCACTTCACCAGATGTCTTCGCAAAGGTGAAGCACCAATTAATGTCTTGGTTAGTTGACGACGCTGGTGGACCCCACGAAGATATCCTTGGTGAGAGTATGCTAGACGAGATCATAGATACCTGGCTTTCGACACGGCGACCACATCACGAAACTCATGGCTTACAGGACAGCTCTACAACGAGCAATCGATATCTTCCATTACCCACAAGTCCTGCTCAAACTCAGCAGGCAGGCTATACCTCCACAGCCACATCATCGCCCAAAACCATGTCTCCCGACCAAGAGTCTGCAAGCAGTGTACACAGTGCCCAAATGCTTGAAGGCACCATCGACTGGAGCACTTCATCAGAAGCCTCTAACGCAGATGAGAAGCTCAAACGTTGGCAGGCTGTTGTCCTCCGCTCAACTGCAGCAAGGTTGTTGTGAGCAGGTATACCGCGAACATGTTTGAAGAGCTCGGCCGAGACTCGATGGGGTCGACCTTCATCCAGTTGCCGGTCCGCGATGATCAAAAAGCAATGCCGTTAGTCTCAGGAGTTTTGCGAGGTATCAAAAATTCTGGAAACGACTGATTTCACAGGGCAAAGCGAAGACGTTGGAATGTTCAAGCTAGTGCTCAATTAAAACTCCGCGGGTCGAAGGAGTTTGACAGAGATTGTGCGCATTGAAGCACAGGACGCTGTTATGGTTCAAGTCAATGCTACCGGCATTACTGGCGTCCTGGCGCAGAATGGAAAACTGGAGCCTGCATACATGACACGGCGGTTTAAGCAGCAAGCACCCGGTTCCTAAATGCAGCTGTCAAATTTATTGGCGCGAGTGGCCCGTTCAGGGAAGACAATACAGGTACTACAGAGCCTGTCTGAAGCCACACATCGTCGGAATGCCTGTACCACCACTGAGGCGTATATGAAACAGCAATCTGCATCAGTTTTTACTGGGACACGGTACTCCGAAGTGCTTTGCCTAGGGAGTGCTCAATGAGGCTTAGTTGAAGCTCCTGCTACAGCGGCTTTCGCTTACCTGTGCTCGACTCGTGTTGAATTGAGAAGTACATAACTTGGAAGAGGATGCTGATGCTAACCGTCTTGCACTGAAGAGGCAAGAATGCCAAGTCCAGGCATTAGGTACTTGAGCAGTGTCCAGGTGGGAATCTTACACCCAATAAATACTCAGTGGCAGCTACCTATGTAGGCAGTATGAGCGTCCGCGCTCTTACTGCTTTAGTGAGCTTAGCTCTCTATTCTATCAACTCGTTCAACAACCACCTTTTCGAACGCCCTACACAATGAGCCTCGCCACTAACGCATTCCTTCCCTCCTCTCACCTTGTTTGAGACAAGTATTTCGCCGCTCCCGCAGAATGAGGTCGAATAGCACGTCAGCGTGTTGCGGTACCTACCGCTCCTCCACTTTTGTCCTGGTCGCCTGGCCGCGTGGTGAAGATAATTCCATTTTTTTCTCAGTCTACGGTGTGACTAACGGTTGTGTCGATGCGGACTCTCACGGCGGTAAGATTGTTTTAATCCGCGGCACTCGATATATAAATTGCCTTGTCTCCCAGCCGAGAATGCTGTCACAGGTGATATAGAAAGGGAGCTCTGTCGGTCCTCAGAGGCATTAAGCAATCTTCGTCCAATTGGTTCGCCCTCGTCCGTACTTCAGACAGCTCTGTGATACTCACTACATCGATATACACTGGTGGGAAAAACTATACCATTATAAGATAGAAAACACAGCTGCTGATACGAAGTCGGTTGATTCTTCAAGACATCGGAAAGCCCTGACACCAGGACCAGACCAGAGACCCGCAAGACATCTGTGAACGAGGCTGAGCCCATCACGGACAACCCTGCCGTTGACCACATACCCTTTTGAAAAAGCCCCAGCAACTCCTCGAGCAAAGCCATGTTGATTCTCATCGCCGGTGTCAGCGGCCTACTAGGCAAAGTCCTAGCCAAAGTTGCGCTTGAAAAAGGGCACCAAGTCCGGGGCTTCGGACGGTCACCATCAAAGCTCCCAGCGGAGCTTTTTCAGAAATTCGAATCCTTCATCGAGTGCGAATACTATGAAGACCGAGTGTTGCTGGACAAGGCCGTCTCCGGCGTCGACGCCGTCATCTGCTCCTACCCAGCCCACGCCGAAGCCGTGCTTGATTCTCAACTGCCCCTCCTCCGCGCCGTGGAACGCGCGGGTATCAAGATCTACCACGCGGGATCGTGGAACTCGGACTGGACGAAGCTGAAGCTCGGCGACTGGGAGCACTACGACGCGTACATCTCCTTCTGTCACCACGTCAAAATCAACTCGACCGTCAACCCGGTCTACGTCTTCACGGGCGTCTTTGGCGAATTCGCGACTACGCCGTTCGTCGGGATCGCGCATATGCTGAAAGATCAACCAGAGGCAGATGGGAAGAAGACAATCGCGTACTGGGGCGACGGCACGGCCAAAGCGTCTTTCACGTACGTCGAAGACGCCGCGACCTTCAGCATCGACCTCATCACGACCAACGCGCGTGTCCTGGCCGGCGAGGGCGGCTTCTTCGCCGCCCACTCCGCATCAACCAGTCCGTTGGAGATCGCGAAAGCATACGAAGAGCGCACGGGCGAGAAAGTCCACTTGAAATCTCTTGGGACTGCTGACTTCTTGCTCAAGAAATATCACGAGGAGAAGAAGGCCGCGGAGGGCAAGCCACATAGCTACTTCACCTACGCCGGGTATTATGTGCTGGCGATGCATATTCTCGGGACGTGGAAGTTGGAGGATCCGGTCCTTATGGGGGATGGGAAAGATGCGGTGGGACGCTTGTTTGATAGTCAGATTGAGATTCCGAAAGATTTGCTCGAGAATCAGTGAGTTCTGATGGGGTTGAGAGTCTGTTTTGCGACCGAGCGGGATGTTTAGTAGATAGATTGGTAGGATGAAAAATACTATGGATACATGGTGTCTTACCGTGCGGAATCGGAATATGTCAGAGGGATATATCCTGGATAAGTGGCCGGAGAGCATCGGAAGACCATGCCATGATCGTGGCCTACTATTTTCCTCGGTCTTGTCTACCGATTGTCCCGTCCGTACTATCAATTTTGATAGCTATAATGCTCTATCTTTTACTTAACATCTGTGCTGTGCTCTACTCAGCTCCAGTTGTTATTCAGGCTCCCCCTTGTGAATGAATCCCCTTCCCCGCTTTTCTCGCCAAATATCAAACACGTTTTCGTTGCCAAAAGCCAAAAAAAAAATAGCTCAAAAAGAGCTCTCAGAGTGAACTGTTCGACTGTAGTTCAGCCGTCGGATGCTTCAGCGGCAACTCGGAGATCGGAGTCCCGACCATCATATACGGTGGCCCTGCCTGGAGTCCCTCGCCGGGATCTGAAAGATCTGGAATTGTCTTTTTTCCAAGCCCAAGCCCGAGTCGGGCAGGTCTTCGTCGCTGGGAAGATTGTGACTGTGTCCGGGCGCGGAAGAACGCGAAACCGAAAAAGAGCGTCGACAGAATGAAGATGGCGAGGGGCACGCCAAGGCCGGCGCCTAATGCGCGGTTGTGGCTCTTGCAGTCGGCGCTGGCGCTGGAGGGACTGGATGACGGAGTTGTCGTTACGGTCACTGTGCTCGTGGCTGCTGGAACTGTTCCCGATGCTGAGTCTTGGAGCGCGGGAAAATTGATGATGGATGCATTGTTCCAGACGAAGGTGTTGGTACCACCGCAGCAATTCGCGTCGGGCGACGCTTCGCCACAGCACATAAAATCGCCGACCGCGGAGTCTTTGCATGCAGTGGCGACGATCGCGTCATCTGGACTGTCTGGAGAGAGCGTGACATGGTCAGTGTTATTCCCATCAAAAGCCAGCCTCAGGTAGGAATCGTCCCTCGCCAGTCTGAACCTACCAGCAAGACATTGACTCGCGCACTTGGACTGTGTGTTCCACGATTGATCCGTGCAGGCGCCTCTGTAAACGGAGCCAAAAAACAGAGAGTAGCAGAATCCGTTGTCGTAGCACAGATCCCGGTGGTTGACGTCGAGGTGGTAGCAGCATGTATTCGAGTCGTTGCCGCAAGGGGCATATTCTTCAGCGATGCTACCGTCAGGGAAGTAGCACGTGCTCGTCGTCGCAGCGTGGATTTGTTGCGATAGAATGCTGGTGAGAATCAAGAAAGAAAGACAGTAGAGGGCCATTCTGGCTCAATCAAAGTGTTGGAGGGCGACTGGGCTTTCACCTGGCAGAAGTACGCTGTCTGTATACGGAGAGATCTAGACCTCCCTGCGAGGGAACTGGATCCAGTTGATATAGTAAAGAAATAAACAATACGGCCGACAAAAACACAAGCGTCTCGTTCACCTACACCTATCCTGGGCTCAAGAATTGGCTCTTGAAACAAGGTCGCCTACACAGACCTATATCATGGCTAGCTCCCAGTTTTCCCCTACCTGGACTTTCTCATCCACCACCTTGCAGCATCTGGCCAGGCCTTGGATTGTCGTTGCAGGGTTAGAAAGCGATTGCTGAACAAAATGTAACAAGGGGTTTGACACCGAATCAAAACGCGCATGGCCAATACGATCCCCAGATCTTCGAGATTGGGTCATCGACTAACGGTTCCTAGGGTGGAAATATTGCACCAATCGGTCGGGACGAGAGGATGTGACATGTGCCAGTGGTCTCGTCTGCTTGCAAGGCAATGATAGCAGGTCGGAATAAGGTTTAAGGGGGGAGACCCCTTTCGCTTGATCACCAGTATGCCTTGTGGAAGGGAGGGAGTCTGGACTGGACGGCATGAGCATGGGCATGGGATGCGTTGAAAGAAATATGAAGGAAACATCGAGTGAACGTGAAATGCTGCTACAAGCCCTTGTAGGGCTCGCGGCTTGGCAGGCGTCACCTGTGGCTGCGGGCATCTGGCGTCTCGTGGCTGGTGGCTACATCCGTAGCTTAGCTTGTAGCTTTTGCTAATGGGGCTCCTGTACCTTTGCTCCGTAGTACCCCTACGTACCTCAACGCCTAGTTCAGGCTGCTTCGGAATCGCTTACTTACCGCAGCTGCGATCCCAATCCCCATCCCCATACCCATACCCATATTACCTCTGTTCACAACTCTAGCATTCAAGTCCATTCTCCTCAATGTTGCTCGGTCCTTGGAGTTTTGGTCAAAAGTTGAATTGCCCTTGAATTGTGCCTTTTTACCCTCCATTAATTATTTTCCCGTTTCAATAGTTGTATTGGCGTGAACTTCATACCACCCTCTCCGCGATCTGTCCTACGAATAACCAGCGCCGCCACCCGTGTCTTAAAAGCCGCCCCCTCCCCTCTCTCAACATGGCCACAAAGAGAATTGAAAAGTGGGAAATCGACAGATATTGGGAGATCTTCTCTTCGCTTGTCCAGCAGCCCGCGACACCTTCGTCCCGCCTCACGAATCAAGCCGCTGCCAATGTCCTGCGCAATTCCCAACTGCGAGATGACCAGCTCGAACGGGTATGGGACCTGGCAGATGTGGACGGCGATGGCGAGCTGGACTTTGAAGAGTTCTGCGTCGCCATGCGACTGATCTTCGACCTCGTCAACGGCGAATACCAAGACGTACCGCCCACCTTGCCTGACTGGCTTATTCCCGAAAGCAAAGCACATCTGGTACAGGCGAACCGAGCACTGAGCGGTGCGCCGCAGGCCGAGTTCGAGCGGATCGAGGATGACGAAGATGACGCCGGCTTGAAGGACGGCTTTGACTGGTACATGAACCCCGGCGACAAACGAAAATACGAAGAGATATATTCCGCAAACAAGGACCGGCGTGGAGAAATCAGCTTCGAGTCTCTGCACACACTCTATAGTAGTCTCGACGTGCCAGACACGGACGTTCGCAGCGCCTGGAACCTAGTCAACACGAGCGGGCGGGACACCATCTCCAAAGACGCCTGCCTCGCCTTCCTGCACATCTTGAACTACCGGCACGAAGGGTTCCGGATACCACGCACCGTGCCCCCCTCCCTGCGCGCCAGCTTCGAGGGTAACCAAATCGACTACCAGATCGACCACGTGCGGAACAACGCCCGACCCAACAAGTACGACGAAGACACCTCAACAGGGCGAAAAGCAAAATTCGGCGACGCCTACCTCAGCCGCATCGGCGGCAAAGGTGGCTCGTCCTACCAGCCCAAGGGCACCGACTTCTCCGACGTCATCGAGGACGAAGACCTCGAGAAAGTCCGTCTGCTGCGCGAACTGCGCGAGCTGGAGTCCCAGCACGACGCCGCCACCGCGGCCGCCGAGCGGCGCCGGAAACAGCGCTCTGAAAACGGTGGGCCAGCCAGAGCGGGTAAGACGAACTGGACCCTCGTCAAACGCGAGGCCCAGCAGATGCTCGAGTTCAAGCAGCGCGCCTACGTCGCGCTCAACTCGGACGACGCGGCCAAGTCGGGCGGCGACCTCAAGAGGTTGAGGGATGATCTCGCGCTCGTGGCCGAGCAGATCGATGGGTTGGAGGCGCATCTTAGGAAGAGGGAGGCGGAGCTGGAGAATGTCAGGAGGGAGATTGAGACGGAGAAATCAGGGCGGTGAAAGTCGGGGGGTGGGAGGGGAAGGTCCGGAGTACAGTGCAGAGTGTAGAGAATTCAATTCACATCGCATCGCATCACGTCCACATTGTATTGGGTTTGGGGAATGGAGAAGCTTTTACAAGCAAAGCCCGTTAAAGGTTTTCAAAAGCACCGCCAGGTGGAATTCTCCTGTGACTGACACAAAGCCAAGGGACTGTACACGTTGTACACAGATTGTACTTTTTCTTCTTTTCTCTCCTCGTAGTGGTAAGTTCTAGCAAAGACAGAGGGTGATGACTTTCCGCCATGCGTCCCTTCCCTCTCCTAACAACGAACCCTACGCAAGCCTCCTCAGCGTCACCTCTCTGTCCGCACTTTCCGTAGTCCGTCCGCGGTCGTGGTGAATGTATCGCCTCGTTTGAAGTTTGCTAGAAAAGTAAAATATTTCCATGTTAGTTGGTCATTTCTTTTCGTTGCGTATATGGGGGCAGGGACAGAAACAACTAACCATCAGCTTCTTCCCAAGCTCGTCCAGCGCCGAATCCCGTCCCTAGCCACACGGGCCATGCTCTTCGCTTGAATAGTAACACTGAGAATATGACGCCGAAGGAGAAGCCCAGGCCGGATCGGATCACGAGCGATGAGATGGCGCGGTCCCACTGCGTGTGTTACAATATGTCAGTTTTCGGCCTGGATCTTTGACTGTTTGCCCGTATATCAAAGAGCTGGGTGTGGGCATAGCATGGGCAAATCGCGATATCTTCAAGGGGAGCGCGCATTGAGGTAATTTGCGCTCTTTGGAGGTATATGATGGTATATCCAAGCTTTTTGCAAATCCTTCGCTTTTCTCTCATGGCACACGTACCTTCTCGTTTAGTAGCGCTTCGCTCACGGGTTTCGATTTGGTGACGGGTAAGGGAGGGCTCGACACGTTGTCGTCCGGCATCTTGGGGGATATGGTTGGCTGTAGATGGGAAGGATCTCGGTCAGTTTGTTTAAGTTCGACAGAGACAAGAGAACAACGTGGGAGTCGACTTACCTGCGGAGCAACTAGGTCTTGGAAACGTTGGCTATGAGAAAAAGTGAGGAGTTTGGTGGTTCGTGAAGCTGGTGGTTTAAAACTTTGGAGCTCTGGGGCTTGTCTCCGAACAAGCGGAAGCAGCCATCGCAGCAGCTTTGCGAGGGAAGGTACGAGCCAATAGGGGCCAGGCTTGGCGGGTTTACCCGAGCTTCAGAACTTGGACGAACTGATCGACTATATTTTGTGAATGCTCGAGCAGCACAATTGGTCTAGAGTATGGACTTCTGAAAGACTATAGTATATCATCTCGAAGTACTCAGCTGTTAAGGATCATTCGGTTGAGCGAATCTGTCTTTCGCTCCTCGTTCAATGCGGAGGCTTCAGCACGCCGTGCTTAAAGACAAACGAGAGTCATTAACTGATGCAAGACATTAGCATCCTCCTTATCATTCATCTCAATAGTCTGGGCACATGTTTACGGATGAGTCTTCGAATTCCACGGTAGTGTAGACTCGTGTATATTTCGCATCGGCCACTCCCGTGTGCAATACCCATGCTACCACGGGTAGAATAGCTCGTTGCTCCCTAGTATAGTGTACCGGCGATCATTGAGGAGATCGAAGCCCTGAAAATAGAGAGTCCCACCACTCTTAACTTGGCCGGTCATATCCGGTAAACGCTTCGACGATGATCCGCGTGGATATCGGAAAATGTTGGTTTCGATTTCCGGATGTGACCTGTGGGCCACAGAGTGTCGCGTGAGAAGCTCGAGAAGGTTACCGATTCCTCTTTGAAGGAATGAAATGAGTCGTATTGACAAGGATCAGGCATGTTTGTTTGAATTAGGAATGAGAGGTTTTGGGAAGACATTCTCGAACAGCGTTTTGGCCCCGGCAGTTGACAGCGTCACGCCACATGTTGCGGGACGCCATTGAAACACAGCAATCGAACCATAACAAAAATAATTTTGAATCCACCCGTTGAAGAATATTTCTCGGAAGCTGAAGCTGGCTCCTTGAGAATGCATGACGGGTACTTTACCGACACCGATCCACGTGGCTTTAAATTCATGAGAGTCCCCCTCGACTACGACCCGTAGAAATCGTAAAGCTGTAAAGCTCCAGCCACTCACTTCGTCTCAAAGTTTGCATACTACACAGTAATACACTATGGCTCTTCTTCCAGGGGATATGCAACATGTCGATAGGCGCGAATTGTACACCTCTCTCCCAGTGCGAATCCAGTACCTCCAGCAGTTTCTCGAATTTTCGGCAGGTAAGCTAGTATTGGAGAAATCGATCATGAAGTGAGGAAGGAAGGGAGTATTGACTGACTCTTTGGCCTAGATGATGTCGTTGCTTTGGTAGAGGGTCAGAAATACATCAAAACCATCATCCCAGCAATAGTCAATATGGTATATAAAAAACTCTTGAAACACGACATCACAGCTCGAGTTTTCAGTACACGAGATAGCCGCAACGAGGAGGACCCTCTCACCTGGATCAAAGAAGACGATGCGCAGATTCGACATCGCAAAATGTTCTTGAGATGGTATTTGACGAAACTCAACTCTGATCCGAGCAAGATGGAGTATTGGCAATATTTGGATAAAGTCGGGTAAGTGTGTGACTGTTCAGTCGGAACCTGAAGACTGACCACACGCGCGCTAGACTGATGCACGTCGGCAAAGGTCGTCGCAATCCTTTGCACGTCGACTATATCTTTCTGGGTGCTTGTCTTGGTTATATCCAGGACTCGATGACAGAAGCAATCCTCTTCCATCCACGACTGGAACTTACCAAAAAGGTCGCCATTGTCAAAGCTATCGGCAAGGTCATCTGGATCCAGAACGACCTAATGGCCAAATGGCATGTCGAGGACGGACGAGAATTCTTAGATGATGCAGAAAATGAGCGAGATATGGCTGCTGAAGCTCTTGAGCCCGAAGGCTATGTGAATGGGAAAAGGATTCTAGGGGATGGTCATTCAGGGAAGAATTCCAACGGGGATGATCAAAGTTCCATCGGGTCAGCCTCGTCGGGCAAGAGCACCACCAGTCTTGGAAGATCCATGGAACAGGTGCGACTGGGAAACGAGCAGCTGCAACAAAGCAGGTGTCCATTCAGTGGTATGGTGAATGGAGCAGTGGCGGACGATCTGGACAAGCAGCGAACAACCACACCGGTCCGACCGAGCCGACGAGAGCTCGTGCAGCCTGAACAAGCGGTACCACTGCCTTCATCTGGAATACCGCGACTGCATCTTATTGATGGGATGACATATGGCAAGGAAAAGCTTGCCCAGAATCCGTTCATATAGCCCTTATACGATGATTCAGGAGGGCCCATTGGATTTATGTATTCGAGGAAAAGTCAGCGTCGCGATAAAAGCGAGTTTAAAGAGTTGTGACGGACAATATCGAGATAGAAAAAACCACCTGCCTCGCTGCTGCCCATAATGTAGTTTGAAGACACGTGACACTTGGCGGCCTGGAGACGCGTAACAACTACTTCACGCAACTCTCTCACTCTTGCTGGCATTTTACCCACTTCATCCACTGCTGCAACGCTCCATATCTGAAAAACTAGGCAGATGCAATATGCGACCGATTTCACGGCGCGGAGACCTGCCCTCTTGCGGCCGCAAGTCTCTAGGTGCCTGCATTGAGCGTTGAGCGCTATGTGAAACACACTCCCACCCAGTGATGGCAAATAAGTGCCTGCCTCTTTCCCTCAATGCTCAGAAGTCATTTTGGAGCCGCTCTTGCTATCTGCAAAAATGCCTACAATTCTTGACTTGCCGGAACATGTCTTGCACGACATTATTTCCGCGGTCATTGATTCAACGAAGTCTCGTGGCTGGCAGCTCTCTCAGAGACTGGTCAATCGTAAGTTTCACAAGAATTTTCCCTCGCTTTGCACTAATGTTGCCTGCATCGTACAGGCCAACTCAACGAAGGAGTCCTCCATGTTTTCTTTTTGCAGAGGCAATTTGTTGCCTCCCTCGGAGGGCACTCACTCGACTGCGTGCCTCCATGCCACCACCCGGTCTGCTGGATCCGGGTATGTTCACCACTGAAAGCAATGTACATCGCACGGTTCAACTTTCAGTGTGTGTTAGCAAAGCAAGACCTTGTTCGCAGTAATTCGCACGCTTTCCAGCTGCTACGACAGTGGAGAGCAGCCATTGGAATAATGCGAGAAGTACTGAACCACGAACAGCTCGATTCGAACCGAATCCGACTCTATTCAACCTGCAGCGACAATCCGATCTTTAATAATGTGCCAGGTGCCGTCCTTTCAGAGGCCGTCAAGTCCTACTTGGGAACCTACTTCGCGACAATGAGAGACATAGGTCGGTGGAGCGATTCCTTTTTGGATTATTCCAGCGCTCAACCGCCTGCGTTCTGGGTGGCTTTGGGTGCATGCGTCTTAGGAGACCTCCAACTATTCGAAACATACAAAAACGAAACGACAGCTCTTGTCCAGGCATTATCAGATCGCGGTATCGCTGATAATCTCATTGCAAAACAACCGGCAGCGTTTTTGAGAGTGGCAATAAAACATGGCAAACTCGACATTGTCATGCGTCTGCTAGAACAACACCCAAAGATAATGTCAGAGAAATGCAATTACTCTGCATTCCTGGCAGCAGCCATCTTTGCTGACAGCAACGAAGTCCTCGAAGCTCTGCTCGCACATACACCAAAGTCCCCCGATTTACTGGCTGACATCCTAGACCGCCATAGGTGTCTGAATGCAAAAACCTTCCTCCCTCGCTCTAGCAGTGGTTCAAAGACTATAAGGCTTTTGACGCAGCACTTCAGCCCTCTTTCCGCTGAATCACGAACCTGCCTGATCTTGCAATCCTGCGCAGTCGGCGACATAACGCTCCTGGAAGAATTCTCAAAGGAAGAATCGCTGTTCAGTCACCGCATTGATGACACTTACGGCATGATACCGTCATACAGCAATGTTGCGATCCGCTGTGGCAACAGTGAGGCATTGGGTTTTTTGCTTGACCACGGAGTCCTTGAACCTCCGCATCACAACAGATTTACAGTAGTGACTCACCAAGCCTTGTCATTCAATCAAATAGAATGCTATCGTAAACTGTACCGCAGAGACCGTGAGCATCCATGGGACTATTGGGAGCACTGCCAGCGACCTGGATCCCCAAACCACTTCGACGCACTTGGGTGGGCAGATGGTGCGGAGGAATTTATGGCAGGTTTCCTTAGTGATTCTACCTGGGCAGACGTCCTGTCCAAAGATTTCTCGAAACCACCCTATACCCAAGGCTCAGCCGTCCAAAGGGCACTCTGGAATGCCATTCGACGGCTTAGAGCTGCAAACGTTACATTTTTACTAAATACAGGTGTCCGGGCGCTCCCACTGCCAGAAAAGGCCTACTTCAAGGACCCTTTTGAGATCCAATGGCCGTATTTCAACCTGAACCGGGATGCGTTCGTAAGGACTCAAGCGGTTCTAGATACCTTTAACTTGCCGAAGCTGAGGATAGTTGCTTGAAGTGAAGCTGTATATTACCCTTTACTCGTCAAAGTGGACAGACTTTCTGGGAAACTGAAATCTGTTTCTAGGCTGACCGTCGATCCTAGTACCACGCGAACATTGGTGGCATCCTGTGCGTTTGGTGCGAGAAAATCTTGAATATAAGGAACGAGGCCGACAAGAGATCTTCCAACTATTGCTATGACCTCGAGAAGACTGAGTCCAGGTGCAACTATGCTGTCTACTGTCTAGCACCGAATGGCTAGGTAGATTCGGCTTGCAGCAATTGGAAGGAAGAGAACGAGGTAGGTAGGCAGATATGCAGTTTGGTGACAACAGATTACTTAGGTGTATCTCGAGATTGGATTGTAAAGCTGGAGCAGATGCTGTAGGGATGGGACAAATTATAGTTTTCTGGAGTATCTGAACAGAAGACTTGAAGGCGAATTCCACGGCATATGCAAGCTGGTCTACAGAAACTCTCTCCGTGGTCGATGGAGATGTACCACACACCCGAGACTCGTTGGCACGAATTCAACTCCATCGAAAAACAGCTCGGGCGTCTACAATTTAGCTCTGAGGGACAAAGTCTGTCTCTGACCCAGAAAGCCATGAGATCCGCTGATTTGAGGTGACAGATTCTGCTGAGGTCGGCTAGGTCGGCGTTATTGATGATCTTCATGAGGCTTGCGACTCCTTCATGGAGATTTCGCGACAGCAGTGAGTCGAAAGAATTTACTCAGCCTTGGTCGACCACCTACCGACTTATTTTGAGATAGGCAGACTGCTACCGAGATTGAAGCACTTCTGACATAGAGGTGAGAGTGCCAGTTCAGTACCGGGTAGTGGTGACCTGGGACACTACCTAGGATATGGGGGCTGGTAAATGGGCCGTTGGGCTGCCAACAGGCCACCAGGCAGAGGCACCTCAATGGCACGTGATGCAGTATCTAACCAAGCGCTCAGACGACCAAAGGCGGCTCGAGGCCTCGGGTCTGGCCAAGTCACTTGCACCACCTTTTATTGTGCTGAGCTACCTGGTGATTCTGGTTGTTTTTCAAACACCGAACTTGCCTGATATGTGAGTCGAGACAGCTCTAGCTCTAGCCACAAACGGAAGCCCACTGCGATCGAGACGCCGTCCAACGCAGTGAACACGCTGTAAGCGCCGTGCCGCCTATCTGAATCGTGACCTGGGATCGATACTGTACAAGCACGCTTGGGTCATTGACCACTAAGGCTATATTGGCAACCGTGACGACCGCGATTTGCCCGAGCTAGCTTTTATTTTGACATTGTTATCAGTCCAACATTATGGAAGCAGATGTTTCGCATTTCCATTGCCCAGCGGTTAGGTGCTGCAAGAGCATAACATTGACAACGGCGACTCCTCAGAGAAATGTCGCAATGAATATAAGTGTCCATGTCAATATTATTAATACTGGGGCTTGTTCTTCTCAGTTTTCATCTCCCACCGAGTCACCGATTTTCGTTCTCGTCTCATCTACTCATTCTGTTCAGCTTACCGCTCCCAGCTAAGACTCTCTTGTATTCAACCACGATTCAGGGGCGATAACATGTCAAGCTACACACTGAGAGTGGCATTGCTGGCTGCTGTTCTGCTGCGGACAAATGCTCAACTCCTCAGCTGCACAGACATCAATTGTCCTGTAAGCTTCGGCTCCGCTGACTGCAACATCGATGACACCAGACTCGTGGGGCTTGGGGTTGCCAACTTCTCATCGACTCTATCCTCTCGCCCTCTGACCTGGACCATCGGATTAACTTCTGAAGCCTTCACCAATACCACCGACCAAAGACGTTACTACTTAGGCACTCCTCAAGGACTAAACCTAGACAACCGCACAGATGTCTCGGGCTGTGCTATCTTCTTTACCGGAATCGAAGCTGGTTTAAGCTTCGTCAAGCCCAGTGGATTCGACGTTGACTTGAACGCCATTTCTGGCACATGCGCTGATGCTCTCGGAAGCTCATGTGAATCCGACCTCTTGAAGCAAGCGCACGAGCTCATTGCCAATTCCACGGCTTCGGGAGCTTTTCAATGCGATGGCATAGCAGAAGCGCTTCAAAGTGCTCCCCCAGAGTCTTGCACCAAGGCAGGAACATGGGGTGACGTGACCTCAAAGAGTGAGTTTTCTCTTTTTCTATCCAATGAGATTCAGAGTCTGACGTCTCCCAGTCATCACAGGGCCCAGCATTCCATCTCCATTACACCGCGACAACTGTAACCCAACTATCAACGCAACTTATGATGTCCGAAGTATCGCAACCTTTCCACGTCTTGGCCAAGAGGCATTCACGAATAACATTACTCCTCTGATGACAATCTTTGCGGCCACTAGTAATGCTACAAACTACTCTGAGGTGTCATTGGTGTGTATGAAGCCAATGGAGAATACAAATCCGAATCAGATTGTATCGACCGGTAGGGGAGAGGCGTTCGCGGCGAAGAAGGCCTGGCCGTCCGCATTGATTGCCATGGTCGGATTTCTAGCTACGGCTGTCTTGATAGTGTGACGCTCACATGCGCGAAGATTTCGTGGCTGTGTAACATAATATTTCCATACAAGAACTTATTCTATACGCACATTATGACTTGAACTCATTGCGAAGCTGTGCGACAATGCGAATATCGAAGCCGACCTGATACTTCCTTGTGGTCTAAGAGACCTGAGTACGTGCGAAACCGTCTTTCAATTGACGCATTTCGCCGAGGCAGGGTCTTGTATGCATCAGACTTGCCAATGTTCGTTAATCGACATAGCTAGAGGGTCGAAGTGCACTTGAAGCAAAAATGTGCTTGACTGGGTAAATTGTGTAAAGGAGTTCGTGGATGTCCAGTCATTACCTGCCAGCTTAGGCTCACCGCGGATCATATTTTCAGGCACAAATCATTGGGATCCCAGTTGAGCGCTCGAGACTAAACATCCTTAGAGCCGCCTAAATAAATAACTAGCTTAGCATACTCTTAACCGAGAATGTACTTAGTACGGGGATATCATGCTAGGCTAGTTGTGGCTTAGGGATAAACTCGCGCCTTCCCCGTCCACTGCACCAGCACCTGCCAAACATCTCTTTCCTGCTTGCACGACTTTTCGCCATTTTCACAATTGATGCAAAATTTGAAACCGTTTGACTTTCATCTAACTTTGGATACAGCTATGCAACGAGGCTGAGGTGCCATAATGTCTGCGACCTGCTTCAGCCTTAGCTGGCCGCTCCTCTGGTTGCTCTAAATTCCTGTGCCACACAGTCCTGCAGGTGACAATAGAGCGGCTGCTGAAACCTCTGTCTCGATACCCAAGAATAGTCTATTACAGAGACGAGATCGTGGGAAGAATCCAATCTTTGTTAACGTACAGCCCACTTCCGCTTCGGCTTCGAAGGGCCCACGCTCTAACCATACCTCCCAGCCTCGCTGGTAACAATTGACGACGCTAGCTCTCATCGCCAAGAGAAGACCGGTTTGTCCCTCTGACACTGCCATATCGCTCTTCACTTAGACGCCGGCCATGTCCGAGCACTTGCAGCATCGTTGCTTGAACAAAGAGGTACTTATGTATCATCACGGAAGTGAAATCGTGACTCAGTCGCGCGCGGCTTCGAGGCGTTCTTGCTGAGGAGGAGTGCCTCGATGATTCTGCCTCGCATCTGACTTGAAATTGCCTGATGGATTCAAGGGGTACGACTTGACATTATTATCTGTGACAGTGGTCACATTTGACATGCCCGGGGGGTTTCCTGTTCGGGCATCCAAGCACGATAATGGACAACACATAAAAGATCAACTGCGAGTGTCGGTGATGGATAGTCAACACACTCCTTCATATATCCAGATGCTGAAATATTGACAGAACCTCGCTACGTGGGATGCAACAGCACGATCGGCCACCGGAAAGCCCTTCAACTTCAAAGCTAGCCTGAGCATCAAAGTCTCTCAGAGCCAAGCATCATGATTTGGACCAAGTCCCTTGTGTACTTGTCCCTCATCGCATCCATTTCCCCGGGGATACACTCAAGGCCTGTCTCCAGCATCGCCCGTTCCTGTCATGGCCAAGACTGCATTAATGTCTCCTTGCGATTTTCCCTTGGAGAGACCCTTCCTCGATCAGAGGAAGACCGACACTACGGCTCCCAGATATCTGCGAATTATTGGCATCGGCAGGAGCATGAGCTCTCCTCTGAGTACGAGACTCGAATTGTGACTCCCAAGCTACCAGATGAATCTAAACCTACTTCTCCTGGAGCGCCAAAAATAGGATCGCCTGGCACCAATTCAAATGACCCGGAAAGCTTGCCTGCAATTCTGGGAAACAATCCTGCCGCGGGTCTTGATCCAACAACTTCAGGTAGCACACCTTCAACACCAGGAGAAAACCAAAATGTCGGTCTCGACCCTACCAAGCCAAAGACTTCCGAAGACCCTGACTTAAGTCCTTCCGCTGGGTCCGACCCTACGCAAACAGGTCCAAAAGTAGCCCCCGAGAGCGGTGACCCCCCAACAACTAAACCTTCGACCGTATCTGATGCCGCTAGCTGTGGATTGAAACGAGCAGATGAACCATGCGCGGGACCGTCTGACAACACTGGCGATGATGTGCCAGGAAAAGCTCCAGACGCCGTCGCAGCAACCCGGGCTGATCGCCCAGCGGATGACGATGCCGTCAAATATGACTACCTAGCTGAGGTTCAGAGAGAACGAGGCACTAGTTTGGTAAACGACAAGCTTGCAAATTTACAGAACAGAATCACAAACCATATCCCAGACGATCCGGTGAGAATCGACGAGATCAATAGCAAATTCGCTCTTGAATCCAAACAGCCAAAAGAACAACAGCAGCCGGCCAGTAACCCTCCCAAATCCGGCGATAGTCCTTCTCAACCCAATCACGCGCCTTCAACACCAGGCCATCAGCCATTCACTTTTGATAGTGTATCCGACTTGGCCTTGGGCCATGAACAGTTCATCAGAGCAGGCGTAACCCTGACTGATACGAAGGGGGAGAGGGGTGCTCTTTTCTCCAACGGAGCTAACCAGCCTACCCTAAAGTGGTCTTGGCCTGGGCATCAGAGGATTGCATTGACAGACTGGATTAACAAAAAGGAAGACACAAGCGACATGTCATCCAAAGTGCACTATACTGAGTTAACTATGACTCTGTTCAAAGCAGAAGGAGTTGATGCCAAGAAGGTGACGGCAATTGCTCAATCACAGATCATCAATTCTTCGACAATGAAGACCATTGATTCGATATCAAGAGCCTGAAAGTACCCTTCCTTGATGATGTCCTCGTTCTTTCGAAATCAGACACGGACCCAGCCAGAAAAGAAGCCTTCGATGCATACTTCAGGACAGCAAATGGAAAAGAGATGGCGAACCTACTGGCGTTTCACGCCAATGACTGAGGCATCAGAAGTCCTCAAATTCTTGTCCTACAGAGAACTGCACCCTTTAAAACTAAAATCTACAACTCAATTGTCACTCTCGGCTGGGAGCAGGAGAGCTTTGATACTGATTGTTCTGGTAAAATCTACCTCTTGTTGAAGCTACGGTGCATCGTTTCTCGAATTTGTTTGCATCATTGGCCATCGTTGTCGTATATTTTCTTTTGTTCCTGCTGTTTGAAAAGAGTGTATTTTGTGTTTAGGTGATAAAGAGGAGTGGGCTGCCCAGTATTTTGAAAATGCGTCGAACGTCGAAAACCTCATATTGGGTTTGAACTCAAGCTCAGTCACATCGTTGAATGGGCGAGGGTCCAACCCAGTGACGAGACCAGGCGCAGCTATGGGCTCCGACTCGGATCCGACTACAAGACCATGTTCTGCGGACGTTCTGCAACGGACCAGGATATCGCGGAATCTCTCTTCCCATAGGAGAGCCTTGGACGTCTCACATTGTTTACAAGCTATTCGTAGACGCCGCATGGACTTCTCAATCCTCCGGTCCCGGTCATTGACCCCTTTCGGGGTAGCACCTCCGCATTGCTGGCAGCTGGCATGGCTACTCTTCACGTACATAACGATAGTCGCTGTGAGGAAACCTTCAGGCGTCCTCTTGCTGCTCCCTAGAAAGCGCGCTTCATTGACTAATTTCCATCAATAAATGCAGTTAGGTAAACGAACGGGTTCCTGGGATTTCCCTAGCGTTCTATCACAGCCGCAGCCGGCTCCGAACATCAAATCCAAATCTAACTTCACCTTCAAAGCCAAGGTCAAGATTCGGGGGCTGTGAAATCTAATCTGGAGTAAGAGTACTAGTATATCAAACTGGTTAGGTAAACACTCACACTGCATTGCATCGCACGGCGCGCCTGACGCGCACTAGTCCATATCGAGTACTATATCATGTCACAGCTGGAGATTCAAGCACTGTCACAGTGTTGGTATACAGCAAGGGGCCGAGGTTGAACTCTTATTTGGAACAGCTTGAAACACAGCCCCTTGCATACTATACCATTTTTCTCTTTCCCCCGTCTGTACCAGGTAAGTGCCAGTCGCGATCGGGATAAGTCTACGACGCGGGCGGCGGGTGATGGATCGACATGCGTCGACCACCATGGAGACGTCGTTTCCGGGGGCCATGCCATGGCTGGAATGCTCAAACGAGAGTAGCTTGGAGCGTCTTTTTCTCCGTGATGCTGGCTGTTCTACTTCCAGTAACAGAGTCACTTAGTCAGAAGGACCAAATCTCGCAGGTCGGATATCGGGTGGTCCTCCAATTTGGGCAGAGGGTGAGGTGTAGGATTGCAAGCGTGCACGCATGCAGGTCGCGGTTGCTGCACATCGTTACTGTCCTGGGATGCACGGGCTGAGCATGCATGGTCGTGGATGGGTGGGAAGATATAAAAGCCCGCCTTAAGGGACGGTGTTGGAAGGAGAAGTTCATCACAGCATCAACACAAACAACCACCAGCTCGCTTCTCCAGTATACGATTCTTGCGATTTCATTACCAGCCTCTCGTTCTTCATTCACACGCGCACTCGCTTCATATCTCACACTGCGATTTGTCGTTTCCTGACTCCTTACCTCACCCGCTCTCTGAGCAACATGAAGCTCTCCCGTGGTGGCCTACTATTAGGCCTTGCAAGCACACTTCTCACGGTCTTGACATCAGCGGCGCCAACGACCGACTACGCACTTCAGACCATCCATCAATTCGGCAACTATACATGGCTCGAGAACATGGTCAGTACCCGACTCCCTATCTTTCACTTACCTTACACAGTACCACACATCGGCCAACCTCCCTCGTGCCTCTCCCTCATTCTAATCTCTCTAATCCAACAGGCTATCCGCTCTAACGGGCAAATCGTCGCGACCGACGTCGCCGGATCACGCATCTTCCTCATCGACCCCAATACCAGCTCTTCTCCTGTTGTCCTGCACCATTTCAGCCAGGGCACCACAATCGCCGGCATCACCGAGGTCGCCGATGACGTCTTCTACACGATCGGCAGCCTGAACAGCAGCGTGTACGAATTCACCTTCGCGCCCAACACCACAACACTGTGGCAGGTGGACATGCGCGGCTACGCAGCTACCGGGAAAGCCACAGTCACGGAGTGGCTCACAATGCCTGAGGTCGACGTGGCGAACGGGTTGTGGACGCTGAACAAAAAGGCGGGTCTGGTCCTGATCGCCGACACCGAGGCCGGGGTGGTGTGGACACTGAACGTGCATAGTAAGGAATACTCCGTGACCTTTGACCATCCGCTGCTCAAGCCCGTCGCGACCGCGCACCCGACCTTCGGCGTCAACGGCGTCAAAGTCATCGGGTCGCAGCTGTTCTTCTCCAACACGAATCAGGGCCTCATTGCCAAGGTGCCGATTGACTTGTCCACCGGCGCCGTCACGGCTCAGCCGACTGTCGTCACGAATAGCACGCCCGCGGCTGATGACTTCGCTATCGGAAGTGATGGCTCGATATGGGTCGCTGAGAATGTTGCAAACACGCTCGTGCGCGTCTCGCCGGCTGGGCATGTCACGACGATCGCGGGCGGCGCGAAATCGACGAGCTTGGTGGGACCTGTCTCTGCAAGGTTTGGGCGCGGGAGGTGGGATCGTGATGTCTTGTATGTGAGCACGGATGGGCTGCTGTTGGATCCGAAGGGGAATCCGTTGACGACAGCTGGGAAGATTGTGGCGCTGGACACGAGGGCTTGTTCTTGAATGGGCGGGTTGGTTTAGATGCATTGTGGAGTGGTCGCGGTGAAAAGGTGGAAGAGAAAATTCTAGTAAAGAAAATGGTGATGGAGGACTGTATATTCTGTTTGCCAGAGCTCTTCTAGCATAATAGCCTTATATATTCTGGATTTTCTATCAGCTACCTTCGGCCGTAGACTCTAACTCGAGGAAGTTGCGAAGTTCTGAGTTCTGTTCCTCTGCCAAGAAGAGATAGCCAGTTAAGAACGCTGAGAAATCCTCAACCGAACATCTACCAGCCGTCAATCCCACAGCCTGGCCGATTTGGGCGGCCTGAATCTGTAGACTGGTGTAGATCGGTTCGTGGGGATTCTTGCTTGCCACCCAAGCGACGCCTGCAATGCAGACGGTCCAGAGGAGAAAGCGCTGATGTTGATCATTTTGAACCATCCCGGTCTGTCGAAGAAGCGCCGCAATGGAATCTCCTAGCCGTGGCACGAGAAGTCTGACCGAGACTGCCATGCCTTGGTATCTTGCAATGCTCAAGAGAAAGATCACTGTCGTGCGGCACATACAGTCTTCGAGAAGGCTGACGTTTTGCATGGAGAGAAGTCGGTGGAATAAGGCTTGGGCGCGGAGGAAGAGCCAGTGTTCGATGTCGGAGTCTGGAATGGTGCTGTACCAAATGGAGCGGGATAAGCATAGGTAGTCGATCGTGTCTTCGATAATTTGTCTATGGCGAAAAAAGGGTCCGGCACTGTCGAGGAACACGAGGAGACTTGCTCCTAGGTTACCTAACGAAGGCTGAATATTTTCATTCATACCAGTACCGGCATTGGTGGGTGGCATTGGTCCCGGATCCCAATCGAGCGACAAGATGGGGGGTTGCATGCGACTGATGGCGAGATACTTGTCTCCCAAGATCAAGCTGCTCACAATGTATGGTTCAAGATTTGCCGAGCCGCCTGCCTCGGTAATCAAATTCTTCGCGACTTGCATATGCAACTCGGCCGCGTCCAAGTAATGGGTGCAATCTTTTTGAGACATTGCATGTCGCAGATCTTCGGCTCTTCGAACTCGTGCAAGCGCAAGCCAGAATGTCGCGAGAGACAAGGAATAGATTGAGAGAAGCATCCATTGTCGTTCTCGCGGCAATGTAGGATGTGGTGAAGCGAGGCGTGTACGCACGGCGCGGATGGCCCTACCTAGGAAAAAGTCCAGGGGCTTTTCGAATTGAGACGTCTCGGTAGTCCAACCCGCGCAGGTCACACCCACTGCAAGTGTCGAGTCCATGACCATGCTGTCCTCGATGCATTGCTGTAGTCGTTGTTTGATAAATTCATCATGTCGAAAGGTCATACTGCTAGCCTTGCCTGATCGTGGCGGTAACGCCTCGGCCATAAAGGTCCTTCTCGAAAAGGAGGCAAAGGCATATTGCAAGAATTGGAGGCTCTTGGAATTGACGGGTACCACGGCAGCATTGAAGGGATCCAGGGAATTATTGGTTGGAAAAGTATGTGATAAGGCTGTGGTAGTTCTCCTGTATTGGTCGAAGTTCTGCAAGAGAGCTTGTAAATCCGCGGTAGCGAACTGATCGGCTGTAAGCTGAGGCTCTGGCTTATGAGGAGGGTAGTGGGGGTCATCCTCTGACGAGCTGTCAATCTGAAGACGATGACTCAAGCTTTCGCGTCTTCTGCGGCGATTCTGGACAAAGCTGTGGATTTTGAAAGCTTCATTGGAGCTGCCACTTCGACTCAAATTGCCAGACTCCAGACCTTTGTTTATGAACAGCAGTGGTCCGCCACGTCGAGGTTTTGGAGGTTGTGAGGACGAGGGCATTTGGTAAGCAGAGTGTGAGTAACTCTGCGAAGTCCGGAATGCATTGCAGACATACGTCGTCGATTGTATTTCCCTTGAGGACATCCACTATGAGCACGCCAAATAGACGTCCTCAGGAGAACGACTTCACCGCCGGGCACCAACAGTCCCGTTCCTGTTGCAGAGACTTAGGGCTGCAGCAGCTTGTGAGGAGTTCTGGTTAGGCACGCCATTGACCACATGAGCAGTGACCAGGATTTGATTGAGCGGGGAGATGCGGGTGACATGCGCGATGGAATGGGAATTGTAGGGCTGTTCCGTGTGGGATGATAATTTGGAGCTGCTGGTGGTGGCCGAACTTGGTCACGATGTACGGCGGAGTGCAATGCGGGATATGCACAGTCGTTTCGTATTCGTATCCGTATTTTTGGACCCACCATAAATTTCGCGGAAAACTTGAAATTGTTTCTCGCTCACAATTTCTGGCTTGACTTGAAATTGAACGAATCTCGGGAATGCAAATTGACTGGCAGAAGCTTCGGGGCGATGGCGACCATGTCTTTTGAGGAAAGAATGGCCGGCCTCGAAAAGCTGCAAGAGCCACCCGATGTCGTTTTGGACGAAGCTGCCAAAATCCTCGGAATCAATCTCGACACAATCATCCAGCGCAGCCACGTTGAGTCCATTTTCCAGGCGACGTCTCCCTCCCATGGCTTCAAAGAACAATGGGTTTTGCGTTGGCTTCTGAAGAAGCTTGGTATTTCAGACTTGAAGTCGAAGTCGAAGCTTGCAGCAGAAAGCCTGTCTCAGCTAGGGTGAGGCCTATTCGCCCCGTATGAAATCTTAGCTGTCAATAAGGACTAACCTCTCGCAGCTTCATTCTCTCCATCAAGTTCTGGTCGTTACTTCTCAATTTGCTTTGTTCTATACCCGCAAACGAATTGGCGGAAATTCTCCTTGAGAGACATTTCTACCAGGCACTTACCGACTTCATTCGCGAAGTTAGGCAAGATCGAGACCACCAGCCAGCCACAGTCTTGGATTCGGATGTTGAAATTGAGTATAGTCGTCCGACAAAGAAAAGGCGACTGTCTCCTGCACCATCCTCTCAAACTCACGCTCTACAATGGATTGCTCTACAAACAGCCTGTCACTGCGTCGACCTGTTCAGTACCGCGCCCACGGACCCAGTCAAGAAGCGTTCCAGCTCTCCAACATGGACGGGTGGCTTACAGACCCAAGCGGCTCTTTTCGGCAATCTACTTGAATTGATTGCTTGTATCCTACGACAGGAACCTCAGCCTGCGAGCGTGGAATTACTAAGTGACACTCTGGATACCTGCCTCTCCTTCTGGAATGCAGGACTCTCAAACGGCGACTCAATGAGCAATGAGCGACACGAAGCATTTGCTGCCTATTCACTAGTGCCATGCCTGTCCTTGCTCGACATTCTCGTGGGATTACACCACGATCACAGATCCCTCCTCAAACCCAGAAGCGCCCTGGAACGACTTGTAGCGCTGCACATTGTCTTCCCGCTGCGTCAAACATTCAACGAACAATTTACCAAAAAATGGAGAACCACTACAGAAGTTCTCCTTTATGAGCAAATGGAAACGCTACTTCAGGCATATAGCCGCCAGATCCACACTGTAGAAAACGATCGTTCTAATGGCACTCAAATCACAAGCAGAGCGAGTTTGAGTAAACTGTCATGGATCATCCTGGAAGTGGCCGAGCGTTCCATACCTCATTTAGATCTTCGCAAACGCCAACTCGAACAACAATATCTCGACTCACTTTTCATCTGGCTCGTACATGTTACTTGGACTCACATCCCTCGCGTGACATCAACTGGAGTTTTACAACAACAGTTCGCCGTTGATCACGATGACTGGGTGCCTTGGTTGAATGATCTTCTCGACGTTGCGAATTCCAAGAAGCTACATTTTTCACTCCCAATTGTCACCTATCTTCTGCGTGCCGTTTTGGTACATGAAAGCCAACAGATTCGCTGGGATTTTCTTGTCAAAATCATTCAATTAGAACCGAGTATTCTGGTCCCCAGTTCTGGTTCGTCAACTTCGCAAGACTTTCTCCGCCAGGTGACTGCTAGAATTGAATCTAGCACCGTGTCTCAAATCCAGTACAACTTCCTGCGGGATCAGCTCATTATTCCATTACTTCGTACCTCTGCTAGACTGAGAAACTTGGCGGGGTTTGTCGACACGTGGAAATCGAATATCTCAGAAGCCATACGCGTCGACTATACCAAACAACATGACACGAAGGTAATTCCAGCTGTATTGATTTGGGACGACGACGGTGTCTTTGAAGAGTTTAAGTACCTTCTCCCGCTTCATGGCTCACCCACCATGCATGAAAGCATATTGAAAGACTTGGTGGAGTCTGTTCCAGCGCTCAGCGAGAAGATTGGGTCTACTGCTGAAGTGTTTGCGGAGATTGGTATTTTCTGCGCATTACTGGAAAGCAAATCTTTGGGCAATGTCCGATTGAACGATTCTCACACAGCTGTCATATGCCTTGCGTCAATAAAGGCTCTGCTGCGGAGGTCAGACTATCAAGGTCAACGCTGGAGACTGAGGAAGCTTGTACGTCTTCTCGTTCAACAAATAGAATCACAACGCCAGCTTTCAGATCTTGATCAACTACTTGACTCAGACTACCCGTTTTTGTCCTTAGGCGACAAAGCTTGGACCATAGAGGGTCAATCTGGAGCCAAACCAGCACCTATCTACCTGGAATATCTCGAATCCTTCTTCATGGTTGTCGAGCTTGCCACGCGGTCTCACAAGCATTCGCAAAGATTAGAAGCCGAAATTGAACATCTGACGGCGCAATTGCGGCAAACGACTTCTGTTTCCCTGTTCGAAGAGATTGTATATCATGGTCGAGCCCCTGGTGACCAGAACATCGCCTCTCTACTTGGTGCTTGCATTGGTAAATTACTGCAAATGCCTGTCACATTTTTAATGTATCCCGAGGCTTGCACAACACTCATTGAGTTCTGTCTAGAGACTACTTTCTCACCCGCTGGATCAGATTCGCCCACTACTCCTCACTTGAGTTTGTTTGAACTCTGTCAGGCTTTACTACGTTCTGAAGGCGTCCTTCATGTGTCGGATCTTCGTCAAGTTATTTTTAAGTACATCATCCAAAACACGAGGTCGACAAGAAGCGATAAGGACATTTCTTGGAATCTCATACAAAGACTTTCTTCAGAATCGATGCCGAGATCCAGTGTGAGGGCCATTGCGACTTCACTCTTGCAAAATATTTTCGAAGCACCTAAAAAAGCAGCCACACACGGACATTTAGCAGACTTGGCTTTGTTGATCTATCTAGACTCTACTCATGGCAAAGTCTGCATCGATTACAAAGATTGTCGGAGATGGCTTGAATTTGCCGTGGTTATTTTTCAGAAAAACTGTCCTCAAAAATCAGTGGCGGGTGATGGAAGCAACCCCAACAGCACATTATCTTACCTGATCGGTCTGGATATGATAAAGCAAGTGTTTCGACGCATGTGGAAACGAATCATATCGCCATCAACCTCCTCCAGCTCTGAGATGTTAGCTGAAATGATGGCAACAGTCCGACTATTGGATAAGCGGGGTGATGACCTCGTTCAATTATCTTGTTTACAGCTCCCACTTGCTTGTGTTTATCAGCCTCCTAGCCCTTCAAACGCCAGCCTTTCGGGCAACGATGTTGAGTACGTACACTCTCTTCTAAACAGGGCGGCCAAATTCCACAGGGAACATGCAAATCGCGGGCCATCGGACGAATATAGTCTTCTCAGACTTAAAATTCTTGCCGATGCTGTTAATTATCTTAACAAGGCCGGTATTCCCGACGATCTACGGCTGCTCATGTCGACAATCGGGCAAAATCTGAGAAGGACGCGTCAAATACCAGAAGGATTGGACAGTAGCGACCCAGATCAACGAATCCAACTATCCCTTCGGCGTGAGTGCTTCGAATTGAATTTGGCGCTATCCACAAAGACCAAAGACTTCAGCATTCGATCCGATCTTGATCAACTGGTTTCGTCCGCCACTAAACAACAGAAGTGGACCAATGAATCGGTCAGCCTGCTTGCTGCTGAAGCTGACCTCTTTGTTCGTCGAATTGACGTAACCGAGTGGTCTTCTGCGCTCGAGTCCCTTGCCGACAAGAGTGCACCCATTCACCATCAACCAATATGCGCTATTATTCAAGCTGCTTTCCTCTCACACATTGAGCAGCAACACATCTCACAGTTTCCGCCACTGGCTGAGAAGCTTGGAAAAATTGCTTCGCTCGAAACCGCCCGACCCATGCACACTACAGGACTTTTCCTTGGGCTGGAAAACTGCAGGACCGTACTGGAAATCCACACGTCAGTGATTAATCAGTCAACATTCGATCGATTGCTCGTCTCACTCCATGCTATCACTTCGCCAGGTGTCGACCACGTACCGTCAGGGCACGGGGCGCGAGAAATTTTCTGTGTTCCATCGGAAATCTTCGAGAAACTATGCGCCCTCCTCGGGGTCATACTTGGTAGGTATCGAAGACGCCTCACTGACCGCTACCATCTGTTACTACCTGTATTACAAGCCCTTCTGCGATGCCTTTTCTGGCCCGGACAACACGCTATTGAGAATCAACGTGCAACTACCACGAACGCGATCACTACCTTCGGCCGAACATTGCCAAAATGGATGCGCGAATCTCATGAACCTCTCTCGCTTCAGATGGTAGACCACTTTTGTCGAATTCTGTCGTCACTTTGTAATCCAACTGTCTCAGCAGCGCAGGCATCAAACAAACGGAGCCACAATGAGCTCAACGATGTGGTCCAAAAAGCCCGGAAACTTGCTGCTCAGCACATGCAATATCTTGTAATGGAATACTGCCGTTGTATCCTCGATGGCCAAATTCTGCCTCTGACGAAAGCCCAGTTAATGCCGGGCATGTACAGCGTCCTCGATGCTCTAGACAGAGACACGATGAGAGCAATGAATGCTGGTATGGACCCGAGTAGCAGGGCTATATTTAAAGGACTCTTCGACGACTGGTCCAAATTTGGCAAATGGGACAAGAGCTAGACGATGTGCTGGCGACGATGTTCAGGAAGACGCGATTGTTGACCCTAGACGGAGACTGCTAGAATTCCACGCCAACCAGTTCTCTTAGAAACGTCCCTTAGGTCGGTGTGCCATCGGCTCTGAGGCCTGGAGTTATTCATTCCAGACCAGACCAGTGCCAACAGTCCGCCAGGAGATAAGAAATGGCTATCTGCCGAGGGGGGTAGAATTGGCGCGCCTTGGTGTTTCTCTGGGAAAATCGCGGTCTCCGACTTGCTGAATCTTGAGGAAGTTTCGCGTCCGGTGTGTTATTTCGCTCGGTTTCGGCAGCAATGAACTTGTTTGTTTCCGCGTTCGAACCACGCCTACGCTCGATCTTGACTTTTAAAAGATCCCACCCATCAACAGGCCTCTCCTGCTGCGCCAACCAAAAGCAACTCAAGATGTCATCTGACCCACCACATCAGAAGCTACTGGTCTTGCGCCGGGTGTACACTTCCCACGGCTTCAATTTGATTGTGATTTCTTTTTATTCGCTCTTAGATCGGTTGTTCAGCTCGCGCTTTGATAAATAGTTCTGTCAGAAAAAATTATGGCGCACATCTAGACTCTTCGCCTTGGGACATTATACTCGGCACACTCTAGCCGGGCGTCATTCTCATATAAGTCGGGCGCAGACTCTCTAGCTCTTTCGCGCCCGGCCTACGAGTACGCTACCTTCCCTGCAGCTCTCGAGGGACTTTCCGGTTCATCGAAATTCTTTGGCTAGCAGCTTCACGCTGCAACGATGTGGCAATCATTGAATGGCTCTGTGTCGCCGCAAGGTAGTTTTGTTTCGTGGCGTGCTCTCTCTATTGTTTGTCCGTCCACCGCGCCCTGCTCATCAAGACACCGCTTACGTGGTCGGCTCAACTAAAATGCATACAGTCATAGTCTCACCCAGTCCCGGTTCTCCCGCCACAGCCTCACTCATGACCTACTGCATGAATATGTCTCGACCAGGGGAAGCACTGCAGACACGATTTATGCTGTCTCTGAAACATCATCTGCTCTTCGTACTGGCTGAACAGATGAGGCTTGTTAGCGTTACCATCAAGTTTTGTGTGAGTGAAAGCCAGCTTTTGTCTGGGGCCAAAACGGGAAGTGCGAACATTGTGTATCACTACCCCAGATTTCCAAGAAACACGGCAGAACACGAGTGAAACGGATGCCCGCTCGCTTGTTTCACCAAGTGAACGAGATGGAATCGAATCAAAAGGTGCAATGCCACGGCAGCCTCAGGTATCAAGCCGGGTGAAAGAGGAGAAGGTGGCGCAGGAAGGTTGCTAACACGTCAAAGATTTGCTCAAGCCGCAAGTTAAACCTGGCGTAGAAGTTACACGGACCACGAAGGTTTCAAGCGGTGATACCACCAGTCCAGACCGTTAGTTCGTCCTGCAGAGGGTTTCTGACCCGAGCTGACTATGCTGTGTGGCTGTCTGCATCCAAGCAATGGGATGGTCGGACACTGCTGCCTGATGCTAGTCTGGCCACCGAGCCGGGAGATCATGTGACCTGTGGCCCGCGGTGCCACATTCAACTAGACTGGGCCGCGTTAAGTCCCTATTGGCGCCAGCCAGTCCGCTTTCGGATTCGGCGGCCGGGGGGGTCCCTGACTCCCTGAGGAGATCCTTGAGAGCAGAGCCTCACGTCCCTTTGCCCTTTCTGCAATTTGTCTTTCTCCTTCAACTGTCTTACCCGAACAACACAGCCCACGAGAGTTCCGCGCAGCTCCTAAGACTTCCTTTTGGCCTAATCAAGTGCTCCGCCATGTGTCAATTCCTCCTTGACCCGGGCCCGCTGCGGCTCTGCGTGCAGCCTGATTCAAGTTTGCTGATCACCATACTTTCCTCTCTTGTCCGAACCACGCCTTCCTAATTACCCTTTTTTTCAGCCTCATCCTTTTTCGCTGAGTCCCTCCTTCCCATATAGTCGTGTCTTTCATTCCTATTCCAATTCCTCTGTTGCCTGATGACCGCGCTACGAAGAGTCTCGTTCCCTACACCACGTCTCTGCTTTCCTTTACGGGCATGTCCACGTCACTTGCCGACCTTCCATTTGATATTGTTCATCAAATCGCCAGCCAACTTGATATCCGTTCATTTGATAGTTTGGGAAAATCTTGCAAAGCTCTCTCCAGGCATCTTCGCAATGACACTACCGCCAAGAATGCCCTTCAGGTACATGGTGTCGAGCTTTGAGATCTGCTTGGGAAAGTACTGACAAGCTCAGAAAGCGCTTCCATACAGTCTCTGGGTGCAAATTGCCCGATCGCCTCCTCCGAAAAGTTTCCGACAGACACTCAATCGGATCAACGACTCGCAAATTGCACTGCAGCAGGCATCTCCATACTCGGCATGTATCATCGGGTACGCGAGTAGCTTCGCCTACGACTGGGGAATCCTGTGCTACACCATGTGTGGTAACCTCCGTCTCCTCAATTTCAACAACCGACGAAATACCGAGAAAGTGTTCGAAGGAAGCGTGCTCGTACATCACGCAGCAGTAACCCAACAGGCTAGAGACTCGCTAGATGTCGAATCTCTACGATCCATGCAAGTCCTTGGCTATGCCGAAGACATAGTGAGCCTATATTGTGATTTTGGACCCTTTGGTCAGTATGTGTTCGCAGTGGACATCTCAAATCCTGCTCCAGCGAATGCTACGGATGACGGCCTCCATCCTCGGGTTCGTCTTTGTGTTCCTGTTCGGTCTCCCAACAAGCTTTTTGTGAGACACAATGATAAATATATGGTCATGGGTTCTCATTCTGCTACTGGCAGTCACGGCCATCATGAGTGGCTCTTGCAGACCTTTGATCTAGAATCGGCTCAGCCCGTCAATACGGCGCCACTACAACTGCAAGGGTTCTGTGGCTCGGAACCAGGGTCTACTGTGTGCTTTGCCGTTCACGACGATCATTTCTATGCAGTCACAAACCAAACAAGCTTCGAGAGCGAAGAGATAGATTGGACTAGCTATTATCAAGTCGTCAAATTTCGGCTAGATGATCCGCAGCCAGAGCTTCCAATAAAAGTGGTCTGGCGAAGACAGCATCTCGAAGGTCCTATAAATGATGCCTGGACTGATCTGGGCTTTCAAATCGATCAATCCACTGGTGAGCTGCTTATCGTGGAGTGCAGGAAGGAATGGCTCAATGGTGGAAGTAAGTCTACGAGGACCTTTTACTCGCAGCCTGTTAGACGAGCAGAATACAAGGATGCCAAAGATGGCGAACGGCATCCGCCGACAAGCGATCCCTTGATCAGCACGCTAGACGAAAACAGCAACAGCAGATATGAAGATCCGAAAGAGCGAATCGACCGGTATGTGCATCGAGAGTTCCCGGCGACCAATAAGGGAGACGCAAAGGAATACATTCGAGCAAAGACGAAATGGAATGGATACAGCTTCAACACACAGTCGTTTACTGATCTAGTCATCGACGAGTATATTCCAGATGGAGAGTGGCGACCTCGACAATGCATCAGGTTGAGAGTGGTGAGCAGGCAAGAGGTCGGCGTTATGGTAAGGGACGAGGACTCGCTGGACCCTGCCGCCATGCGCATTCGGTGTCGAGTCAAGGACCGAGACGGAGTGGAGCTTGAGGACAGTGAAAGAGCATTTTCACCCGGAAATGTCTACCTTTGGCCTCCAGACAATGCTCCTCAAGAGCTGCATGAGGTTCTCTGTCCGGGCGGACGCGCAGGCGACGTCAGCGCAATTCTAGGGGACGAAGGTATCATCTACATGGCAGGTCCTCCCCGAGAACCAGGATCGGCCGAGAGGGCTCTTGTCTTCATGTCTTTCGATCCAACTTTTGGATTCGCCGGGATGAAGAGACTGGATGGCAGTTTCGCTGTGCCGAAACGTGATCGAAAGAGAAGACCTGATGATATCTCGACCGAATTTGAGCTTCCGTTGTCCGAGCTAAGCGACAATTCTCTCTCCAGTCCTGGATTGATAGACCGCACGAAGAAGCTGAAGATAAAACTCAGCGGCAGCAGTATCGCAGCATCCAGTTCCTCCGTGCCCGTCAACGAGAAGCCGGACCCAGAACCCGAAGCCGAGCTTACAGTTCCCCCGCAAGGAGATCCCTTGTCTCAGTCTCTCAATCTCGATCCCTCAGAGCTCGAACCAAACGAACTACTATTCCCAAGCCGTTCGCCAAAGACATCGCCTGAGCCGCTGGCACGTCGCCCTGAGCTACCAAGTCCACCGCCTCCATCTGATTCAACTCCTCGTCCCCCCTCTGCAAATGACAACGGCAAGGGCAAAGGTAAAGGCAAGGGTCAATCCCAGACACCGGCACTCACGAATTGGCGGGAGAAGGCAGAGCACATTAACATCAACAAGGGGCTCTGGTTGCGGTGAGCGACTCGGGCCGCTAACGGTGTACCAGGGGGAAGAGAATTTCAACCTCTCGACGCTGGATCCGTCACCTGTCACCATTAGCCACGGTCTGGACCTCATACAGCTCTTCATGACATTGGCTATTTCGCCGTGGGACTTGACACTCAGATTGATGCAAGTCGTATCCGCGGTCCTCGAGTTCAACCCTCGATGTGACCACGCCCCTCCGCCGCCACGTGCAGACTCAGAGTGAGGCTATCACGGCCGCAATGGAAAAGGACTTCGAAACAAGAAGGGCGAAAACAGAGTGGGAGGGTTGGCGCACAGGGGTCAGATGGAGAGCGGAAGGGAGAGGGAGAAAACGAATGATTTCGAGTAGAAAAAAAACCCACCACATTGCACCATGTTCACTTTGTTGTAGAGATTTATCTGTTGTCGTGTTCAGATTGCTCCTTTATTGTCTTTCATTCTCTTGCAAAAAAGGCACCTAACAGTCATTACTTTTCGGAAATGTTATATATTCTTTGACCCTAGGCCCGCTACTTATCTATCTCTATAGCACAATAGCCCGGCAGTAGGTATTCTTTAAATTTATCTTAATAGTTTTTTTTTTAAGTCTTAGCCTCATCTCAAACGAGTACTATGTAACTGAATACTGTACTATACTAATATTCCCCACGTTGCCGCTATCATCGACGTTCGTTCGTGGCCCTTCATCAAACAAAACAAGCAATTGGATCTGAGTACCCAAAGCAAAACCCCAAACACGCCTGTGTCTGCCTGCCCGCCCCTTCTTTACCCCGTCCAGTCCAGCCCGGTCCAGCCCGCCTCGCTTTCATCCCTCGTTCATGGTCATGGTCAGGTCCGGCCCATGTACGTTTCTAAATGGTGAAGATAAAATAGGTAGGTATGCAAGGTTTTGCTCAATCCGATAGGCAGGGCGGGGCGTTGCGGTCTTCAGAGTGGTAGTTTTCTGGAGCGGGATATAGCGGGTTGAAGAAAACAGCCTCGAAAGCTTTTTGTCGGATGGTAACGAATGGCTCTCGCTGTTCGGTCACATCGATAACGAAGGAGTATGGCAGAGTCTCTAGTTCATGCGCACATAGTTTCCTGGTTGTAGTTGCGAGTTAGTGTCAATCCCTGCACAACGGAATCGGAAATAAGAAGCCGAGAAGCGATCGCCGTGCATAAATACCACCCCATGTGAACATCGCACGGGTTGCCTGTCTTGGGATGCAAAACGAGAAGGCATGTACAGAACCCGCCAGCTGCAATTTGTACGCAACCTGCATGTGGAAAATACGAGCGTCCGCACACTTACCAGGAAATTGGCCCTCTCGCCCATTGACCCGCCCCGTCCACCACTCGTTCTCGTTCCCCGTCCGGTGCACAATCTCAATAGTTTCTCCTGTCAAGAAGCTGAGATCTCCTTCGGCTTGCGCCTCGTAGTCGTATAATGCAGTACATGTCTCGGCGCCGGGTACGCCGCTCAGGCGACTGGGTTTCGGCTTGGGTGGTGGTGGCTTGCCCTTGGCTGCAATGGCAGCACCCAACGCAGGGCTTCCTAGCGCGGGACTGCTCGGCGCGCTCGCTGAGCCTGCAGGAGAGTATGGCGGAGGAGGGTTCGCGACACCATCCTCCGCACTGCTTCCGCCGGTCTTGCGGCTTCCATAGGGTGACTTCAAGCTGCTGTTGGCCTCGGCTTCCTTGCCTTTTGCTCCGAGATGTGCGTATTTGGACACGCCACGAGGTTTGTTTCCTCCACCAGCGGTCTTGAAATGGACTATTCCCAGCGCCTCGGCCTGTTCTTGCACGTCGCCTCGTTTCATCTCAAAGGCCTCTTCGATGTCGAGGTTCAGGTTGAAGTAGCCAATATTGATCGCCTGCATCTTCTCGTGTAGGGTGTAGAAGACGTTTAACTGCATGTAGTAAAAGGACTGGAAAAGAGGGCGGATGAATTCGGCTTCGAGAGCGAAAAGTTTGGGTAGCTCGTCCTTCAGTAGATTGTTGAAGTATTCGTAGTCCTGCGTGGCTTGTTCGACGTCATTTTCCGCCTTGAAGAGTGCTTTTTCATCCTTGAGTGTCTTTTCTTTCTTATCCTGTAGCTTTTTCAGGGTGGTTCGGTGACGATCATAATCCAACTGTTTGTGATCTCGCTTGACATTGATTTTTCGAATGACCTTAATAACTTCGAGCAGTTGGTCGGCGGGGGCTATTACTCGTTGTTCAATCATTTCTAGTTCTGGCTGTAATGTCGCTTGTAATTCTCGCACGATACTTTCATATTCCTCGCAGGCCCGGATACCCTCTGGGTTGCCTTCTGGGATTAACGAGTTGGGGTCCGACACACGGCCAGAGATGGGTTTGTAGATTTCTTGAATGGCTTTGGAGAATTCGATCTGATGATTCAACATGCCTGTCGACTGTCAGCAGGGGTGTCTGGAGCTGGCAGCGCGGTTGCAAATTACCATTGATGGCCTCGAAGTACTTCTTGGACTCGTCATGCAGTTTCTTGGTTTCCTTCTCCAGTTCTTGAAAGCGTCTTTCGGCATCAATGTAGACGGCATCCTTTGTGTTGTCGCCGATATTGAAGCGCTGTTTGAACGATTGCGGCGCTCGAATCACACTCTTGCCCACACCTTTAAAACTCATTTTGAAAGGCGCAGTTCCTGAGACTTCAGCTTGTTGCCTTTGCTCGAGCTGGGTTGATTACTGGATCCTTGGGAAGTATCTCAAAACGACGACCCGATTTCTGAGGTGAAACGAGACGGTGTAGACAAGGAGATGTACGTGAAATTACTGGGGCCTGGAAGTAGGAAAGGTTGCGAGCTGGAGGATTATGAGAGTCTGAGCGGATGAGAGGGGCCGTTTGACACTTCGGGCAGAGCGGGACACTCTGCTGGTTTCTGGGCGCTGCGCACCTCCACGGCGGCGGCGAGAAAACAATGACGCAGCGTATTCACGTTTGAGAGGTACAGGTGGTGGCTGTGTTTGCAGATGCCTTCGTACGAGTCACAAACTCACAGAAGACTCCTGTGGTATACTTTGCAGCGGTCAAAGATGCAGTGACAATATTCGTATAGATTCTCGTATGAGACAAACGAACCGCCGCATGAGACTGCATTAAGAGAAGTGCTAATCGATGAACAGCGCAGCTACGTAGGAAGGAATCAAGTGGGATGCTGACTAGGTGTGTGCTTACCTATCCTGCAGCTGATAGAAGCTCTAGCACCAGCACCAATTGACAGGGAATAGGCGCCTGGCACTTTCTTGGGGGGGGGCATCCCGGTATCTAGTTTACCCTCCATTCGGTGCATTCGCGGGGTCTCTACGCTCTCCAATTCTAGGGGAGGGACACTGACGAGCTGAGGCTTGAGGCTTGAGGCCGAGGCCGGAGCTTATGACCGATCGCCGACATCTAATCTGATAATTTGAAATCATCATCGACTAGCAATTCACTTTCTCATCAGCTTTCAATTCTTCTCTGCTTCAAGGACGACAACCAGCTGGCCTGCGAATCCTTCATCATGTCTGGATCTGCTTCCTCCATGATCAGACAAGCATCTCGAGCCTACACTCGAAGATTGTCATCTCCAGCTCTCAACTCCGTTCACCCACGAACTGCCTCCATCGCCACTTCGCGTCTTGCCAATCGTCGCAATTATGTCTCCGAATCCAAGCCATCCAGTGCGAAGGTCACCGACATTGATTCTGCCATCAAGGCGGAACAGAAGAAGTTTATTCAACAGAGCGGCAATATGCCCTCTGATGTGAACATCCCTGGAACTGGTGTCACCGCTGAAACAGCTATGAGTCCTGCAGCTGGTATACTGAAGCAAGCCACCGTCATGGATCAAGGTTCCCGTCCCATCTATCTCGACGCCCAAGCCACCACGCCCGTCGATCCCAGAGTTCTCGATGCCATGCTTCCTCTGCTCACCGGACTGTACGGTAATCCTCATTCTCGAACACACGCTTATGGCTGGGAAAGTGAAAAAGCCGTTGAACAAGCAAGAGAACATGTCGCAGCCCTGATCGGGGCGGATTCGAAAGAAATCATCTTTACCAGCGGTGCGACTGAAAGCAACAACATGAGCATCAAAGGTGTCGCTCGATTCTTTGGCCGATCGGGCAAGAAGAGGCACATCATCACAAGTCAAACAGAACACAAATGTGTCCTGGACAGCTGTCGCCATCTACAAGACGAAGGCTTTGAAGTCACATATCTCCCAGTTGATACCAACGGCTTGATCAGTCTTCAAGAGCTCGAGGCGGCCATCAAACCAGAAACTGCGCTCGTCAGTATCATGACGGTCAACAACGAGATCGGTGTGATTCAACCGATGAAAGAAATTGGCCAGCTCTGCCGATCCAAGAAGGTCTACTTCCATACCGATGCCGCCCAGGCAGTCGGAAAAATTCCATTAAACGTCAACGACTGGAATGTCGATTTAATGTCGATTTCTGGTCACAAAATTTACGGACCCAAAGGTATCGGGGCGTGCTACGTCCGAAGACGACCTCGTGTTAGGTTGGACCCTATCATCACCGGTGGTGGCCAAGAACGAGGTCTTCGCAGCGGTACCCTTGCTCCTCATTTGATTGTAGGACTCGGTGAAGCTGCTCGCCTCGCCAAAGAAGAAATGGAGGTGAGTTTCCAGTCCTGTCTTCAATCTGTTGTCTTATGATTATATGCTTTAAAAACATGCATGGCTTTCTGAGCGTCCGACTTCAGCACGATGTCGGTGTCTTGATTATCATAGCAGGGGTTCTGATTGTACTTGTTTTCTATCGAATTTTCCAGAGTATTTTGTTGAATACAGCTGACGTTGATCCTGTTTAGTACGACTCGAAGCGTATCAATGCACTCTCTAAGCGACTCAGTGATGGTCTGTTAGCAATGGAACACACCTCTATGAACGGCGACCCCACTCGACGCTACCCTGGCTGTGTCAATGTCTCCTTTGCCTACGTTGAGGGAGAGTCTTTACTCATGGCGCTCAAGGACATCGCTCTATCCAGTGGAAGTGCTTGCACCTCTGCCTCTCTCGAACCAAGCTACGTCCTTCGAGCTCTTGGAAACAGCGATGAGAGTGCTCACAGCAGTATCCGCTTTGGTATCGGAAGATTTACCACTACCAGCGAGATCGACTATGTTCTGAAGGCTGTGCGTGAGAGAGTGACCTTTTTGAGAGAATTGAGTCCCCTGTGGGAACTGGTTCAAGAAGGCATTGATTTAAACACCATCGAATGGAGCCAGCACTGATGAGTCCGATTTTGTTTATTACGGAAATTGTACATTACCAGCTTCATGTCGCAAATGATCACGCTTACCGCGCTACACTTCACTTTTTCAAGTCGATAAAGCGGTGAAGCCCACAAAATTTGGTGGAACTACAAGTGGCTGATTCTAGCGGGATCTCTATATCCGTAGCCCCGAATCATATTTTTGATACCCCTTCCCTGCTTTGTCGCTTCCCACGCGTCTGTCGCTTGTTCAAAATCGAAAATGCTGGAGATGAGGCTTTTGAGAGGCAGGTTGCCGCTTTCAAGAACATCCATGGCCACCTTGAAATCACCCTGGTTGTACCTGAACGCGCCGTGCATATGCAATTCTTTCTCACTCATGGTCAAAATCGGGAAGTTGATCACAGGTTTGCCCAGCCCAGTCTGCACAAACGAGCCGCCTGGACGGAGAACGTGCACCGCCGTGATGATGGAGCTCTCAGCACCCGTGGCTTCGATGACAGCGTCCGCGCCCAGCCCCAAGTCATTTTCTCGAATCATCCGTGCGGCGTTTTCCTCCGGTGAGGCGCTCAAGTCTGGCTTGAATGTGGCGGATTTATTGAAACTCCTCGCAAATTCCAACTTGTGGTCGAGGATGTCGACGGCAATGACCTTCTTCGCGCCAAAGGTCCGCGCCACGGCAGCACACACAAGACCAATCGTGCCGGATCCAAACACAACCAGGTTCTGCCCTGGCTTGACCCCGATCATCCGCACCGCGTGTGCCGCGACGGCGAGCGGCTCGGCCAACACGCCTTCCTGCAGACTCACCCCCGGAGGCAGTTTATAGCAGAAATCCGCGGGGATCTTGAAGTACTTGGACAGACAGCCCGGTGTGTCGGGCGGACACGCGGCGAATTTCATGTCCGGACATAGATTATACAGCCCTTCCTTGCAGCGGTCGCACGAGCGGCACGGCATGCCAGGCTCGATGGCGACGCTATCTCCAGGCTTCAGATGCGTCACGCTCGAGCCGACGGCGTAGACGACCCCGGAGGCCTCGTGGCCCATGATCAGAGGTTGGGACTCAGAGACGAATTTGCCGTTGATGCCGCCGTGGTTCCAGAAATGGACCTGGGAAAAACACACTGGTAGTCAGATTTGCCGTCATGCTTGATTGTTTATGTTGTCAGAGCCCGCAATATGTGTTAGGTACTCACGTCACTCCCGCAGACGCCCACGAATCTGATCCGAAGGATTGCATCCTTGGGGTCTGTGATGCGCGGCTCTGGCGCATCTTCTATCCTCGCGTCTCCTGGTCCGTATAAAACGACGGATGGGTTCTGATATCGATTGGATTTGGTTAGCCAGCAAACGCTTCCACGCGTCAATTATCTAGGGTAACGCCTACCGATAGAGCCATCAGGATGCACGCGGCTTATATATCCTCGTAGCGTCGAGTAGTCGATTTCTTGATCCTCATATTTTTCATCTTCAGCGAGGAAATTAGCTAGTTGTCTTATATGCATGATGAGACATGTGAGGTGAGGTCAAATCACGGGAGCAATCGACAAACCACCTGCCACATGGCACGTTAGATGGCACGCACTGTGATGGACCGTGATACACTCTGGCACTGCATATGTACGCCGAGTCGCAGGCAGGCGGGTCAACTTCTACTGGCGGAAGCGGAGGCGAATCGATCGGCGTCAGGTGCATGAGGCGGGCCATGTCTCGCCGTCATGTATACGTCGACTCAAGACAAACATGGGCGCCCCATGTTAACTCTTTGTCTCTCTCTATTCTGCTCTGTCAATTTGATTCTAGAAACAAAAGATCAGTAATTTTTTTTTAAGTGATGGATAGCGAAAGTCCAGAGAGTTCGTCTTCGGAACAACGAAGCTCCACAGTGTAAGTGCGTGACTTGCTATGCTCGATTTCTACTATCCGCCACCACAATAAAATTTCCTTACATGTGTACGTCCCAAACTAACCCGAAGTACATGGTCCTGCCAGATGCTACTTATGCCGACAGAGGAAGACCAAGTGCGACCGACGATTACCGAGCTGTTCGTTCTGCGGCAAGGCCAAAGTACGCTGTGAATATGTGACCAAGACGAAGAAACGCGGCCTAAGGGCCGGATATGTGTCTCAGCTTGAGAGTAGAATAGGTAGAACAGACTTTTCCTATTTTCCCCAGATCGAGCCAAGCCATGTCTGACTACTGACGGTTTCAGAAAACTTGGAGCAGGAAGTCAAGAGGTTCAAGTGCGAACACACATCGACAGAGTCAACGTCAATATCAATATCAACAGCAACAGCAACATCACCAGAAACAATCCTCTCACCCACGCTGACTGCTCCTCTCACGGCCCCCGTGTCGATCGATACGCCTCTGACCCAGCCGCCGTCCGTTCCAGACCTCACATCATCTCTACCCCACGAGCAGCAGCAGCATCCGTCGCCGCAGCAGAACCGCAATCAGAGCGAGTCGGACGCCGCGGTTGCAGATCTAGCCACGTTGTCGCACACATATCTCCACGCATTAGCAGATCTATGGTTCAAGGAGACTCAGCCATGGTACCCGATCCTCAACCGGCAGCATATTCAAAGCGCACTGAGCGCGCTGCCTATGCCGTTGACGTATATCGAGGACGTCGTCCTGAAGGCCGTCATTGCGCTGCAGCTGGCGTATTCCAGCCAGGCGATCTGTCTGGGTTACCACGGACGGCAGCGGCTGTCGCAGTATTTCCGCTCTCAGGTCATCAACGAGGCGTTCTCCAAAGCGTCGCTGAAGTCGCTGCAGGCGCTGTTGATCATCGCCATTTTTGATTATGGCTCGGACAACATCCCCAGTACCTTCAGCATCTTGTCCGTGTGCCGTAGGATGTGTGAGAATATTGGTTTGTTCCGCAAGCTGCTGCGGCAGATGAAGACGCAGAGTCCCGCGCAGGTGGGCCCTCCGCCCATAGGGAGCAACACCGGCGACGAGCTGGCCATCCCGTTGACGTGGTGCGCGCTGGCCATGGACGCGGTCTCGACACTGGGAATCTCATGGCGAGACGTGTCGGCCGCTGTCATGGACCACCTGTCCAGTGTCGCCTATGTTAGTCGACCCGACCTGCGCGACAGTTTTCGCTCCCACACCCACCTGGCCACGATTGGACTGCAGCCGGTGCATGAATTCCTCTACCATCACGAGCAAGGTCGATACGAGCCCGTCAATGCCGGCGCGTTCGCCACCTGCGACGAGATCTACCACAATCTGATGACGTATTTCCGCTCCCAGCCGTCCACGAGCTACACGCTCCTAGCGGACGGACTGATCGATTTCGATCCAAACCTCACTCTCACGAGCGTGCTGTCCCACGCCAGCGTCATCGTCCTGTACGCCCGACTCATCGAAGGCGAAGGGTCCTCGTGTAACGAAATCCCCCTACAACGCAGCTTGCAAGCCTGTGACGACATGGCCATGGCGCTGCGCAGCATCAGCGACGCCGACGCCGAGCTCAACACACCTTTACTCAGCACGATGCTCTTCATCGCCGCACGCTTCAAGTTGCTCATATACAGGAGGATGGACCAGGCGAGGGAACCCATCTTCGACACCCTGATGCACGGTATCAGCATGTGTGGCCGGCGGTGGGCGTTGGCGCGCCGCCTGGACATCGTGCTAAGAGCCGCGATTGTCGAGGTCGACACCAAGAAGGACCAGTCTCTGCCCATGGACTTTTGGAATATCAAGAAAAGTCATCTGGATATCTCCGAGGAGTTGAAGGAGTGGGTGGAGGAGCGGAAGCTGTCGTTGTATATTGGCGCGCTGAATGGTCCTTATGTGTAGAACGAGAGTGCACTCTTGTTGAACCCAAGTGTTCGACGTATTATGAGATCAAAGCCGTTCAAAAGTAAGACTGCAATGTTGAAATATGAAGGACTGCGCCTAAAACGCGATAGTACAGATGGAAATCTGGTCATTAGTTCCGTTGTATCATTTTCTCCAGTTGTCACAAAAAGACATTTTATTACCATCAACGTCAAATGTTGATGCGAGGTTCAAGACAGTCTGGCGGAATGGACCTTAGGTAAAACCCGTACGCTTTGTTTCTTTGACTCTGGCTATAATACACGTCGATGACGACCTGTTTCGCATTCATTCCTTGATTTTCTGCTTCTGGAACAATCCTAACAGCAGCAAATTTGTTAGCTGGAACCAATTCTAAGGCCAAGAGAAGGGGTGGGACAACGAACCAGGAACCTCTGGCATCCAAGGGTCTCGCTGACTGGTGAAGAACTCGCCCTTGGGAGGCAGATCTGTCGGACGATCGAGAGTGCCATAGAAGATGTAAACAAAGTCACCTGCGTTGGCCTGAAAAAAGCGCCCAAAATGGGTGGTCATGTCAGCCTAAGCTTGATCGAACCAATGCCCTTGTACTGCCAATGGGAAACAAATGATGAGGGCGCAGCAACAGGGCATAGTGGCTTTTCTCGACTCACCCCGTATTCCAAAATCCCGCTCCCACAGTCCTTACAAAATTCACGGTGCAGTAGCGTTCCCGCCCCGTTGTCGGCCTCGTGGATCTGCACGGAGTCCTGGCCCTGGGTAATCTTGAAACTCGACTTGGGAATCTTGCTCGTGATACCGAAAGGCCCGCCGGTGAATTTCTTGCAGTTGCCGCAGTGGCAGAGTGAAGTGCGTGCGTCCTTGTCTGGGTCATCGAGATTCACCTCGTAGCGGACTTTGCGGCAGTAGCAGCCGCCGGGGATTGTATGGCTCGCTGGCATTGTGTGGACGCGTATTGTAGGCAGGAGTTTGCTTGCTGTCAGTCTGGTCTTTGAATTCCTTACCTTCATATGAGAAAGACATAAGGGCCCGAACATGAGCTAAGCGTCCAGACAAGCCATGTTGTAATTCATGTTTCGCTTGAACGTCATGTCTTCCTCTAATCGTCATTTCCCAAAACCGCGAAACGACTTTGGCCGGTCATTGGACTACGGAAACAAAAGCCGGTCGGGACTTCTATTTACAGTCCTAGAGCGTAGTCTCAAGGTGACGCTGTTCTCTTTGGCAGCTTTCATGTTTGCCTGTGTCGTGGGAGAAACGAGATGCGTTCGGGAAGATGATGTGATGACCTGAGGTGACTCTGTTGAAGACTGGTCAAGCTACATCCGGGATGAGTTGATACGAGCTGCGCTTCGAGAAATTTACCTCGCCGTATTCACTTGTTTCGGAGCATCAAATTGACCCAGAACGCCTCGGCTATTCCCGGAGGCGCAGAATCGGCGGGCAATCCGAATCCCGAGGTCCAAGCTTTCACTACGGCGGATTCTACACACAGAAGACGTCAATGCCGAGTTAATGACCGCAAGCAAGACAATTTGCAAACTTATGAACTACATGTACGTCTCTCTCTCCTCTGTCCCTGTGTTCCTCTGAAGAGCATCTTGTAGCTGGCACGATGCTTCCAACAGTTCGACACTCCGCACTGAGGGCGATCCGTGCCCAGACAGCCCCGCGCCCTCTCCTCACACCAGCTCAATCGTCATTCCTCTCCCGATTGCTCTCCACGCTCGCCATTCTCGAACAAAGAGAAGGGAAGATCAATACAGGTGCTCTGGGTGCTATCACAGCAGGCGAGAAGCTCGGCGGCTCTGTGCATGGCTTCGTGGCCGGAAAGGGCGCAAAAAGTGTGGCACAAGAGGCGGCCAAGATCAAAGGGCTCGAGAAAGTCATCGTGGTAGAGAACGAAGCGTATGAACGAGGGCTACCGGAGAACTGGGCGCCACTTTTGGTTGAGAACATAAAGAAGGGAGGATATACACATGTTATTGCTTCACATTCGGCATTTGGCAAGAGTTTACTGCCTCGGGTGGCGGCTCTGTTAGATGTCCAGCAAATTTCGGATATTATGAGCATTGAGGGTGAGGACAGTGAGTATTAGGAGCCCAGTTGGGAACTGGATTCTGTGCTGATCCCCAACGCAGCGTTTGTCCGACCCATCTACGCCGGCAACGCGATCCTGACCGTCCAATCTACCGATCCCACCAAACTACTCACAGTCCGTCAAACATCTTTCGCACCTGCAGAAACAGACGGAGGTTCCGCGGCCGTAGAAGAGGGAGTGGACCCTAATGCTGAATCACCTACAGAATGGGTGTCTGAAAACCTGACCAAGTCGGATCGACCTGAACTTGCGTCGGCAGACAAAGTGGTATCAGGTGGACGTGGTCTAAAATCCAAGGAAGAGTTTGATCGATTAATGCCTCCGTTGGCGGATGCTTTGGGCGCCGCAATTGGCGCTTCACGAGCTGCGGTCGACAGTGGCTTCGCAGATAACAGTTTACAGGTTGGACAGACAGGGAAGAACGTGGCACCTCAACTATACCTGGCTGCGGGAATTTCGGGGGCGATTCAGCATCTCGCCGGCATGAAGGACAGTAAGGTTATCGCGTGCATCAACAAAGACCCCGACGCACCGATTTTCCAAGTTGCAGATGTGGGACTGGTGGGTGATTTGTTTGAGAAGGTGCCCGAATTGACGGACAAGTTGAAGTCACAGTCATAAAACAAATGCGGCTCTTTGGTTTCCCATGCTGGCGCTCAGGCTCGGGCACTTTGGTCTGGGGATGGCGGCTAGACACGCAAAAATGAATACAACTGTACTTTGACCGTATGACATGAATTTTGGGTTTGGCATGTTGCTTTCGGCAGCAAAAATGTCTCGACCAATGTATCGCAATAAAGTGCTACTGGTGAGGCTTTGTGGCTTTCTATTCGGGTACCTGTTCCACCGGTTGCTAGCTGGAACAGCTTAGCATTTCCCCATGAAAAGCGAATACGAATGTCGATAAACCATGGATAGCGCCTAGCCTCGGGACATTTTTCGCATGTCGTGGCCCTCGCTCGTTCCTTAAGGAGAGGCTTGCCGCGGCCCCATGACAGCGGTTTGCGAAGCCCTAACAACGCTTAACCCGACCCATGACCTAAATCGCGCTGCATATGCGACCTTCTTTGCAAAAATGACAGCACCAGCTTTAATCCTTATTCCTGGCATTCAGGAGCCGTCGTCAGTCCAACGTGGCAGGCGTTCCAACATATCAGAGTTTACGGGACTGAAGAGTGAGTCAGACGTGGGAACAACCCGACGCCGAAATATACAGACGACCTTCTATATCCAGAGTAGTTTCATTTAACTAAACTTCCAAGAAGAGTTCTTCGTACCCACCCCTACTCTCCCTACGCTACTCTGTCATTCATTCGCTGCAGGGACCATCAAGCATTATGGGGGTTTCCATGTGAGTCACGCCCTTTGAGCCTCTATTCCAATGCTGTCATTGTTGTGTTGCACGTATACCGTATCTTCCATGTCCTTGTACCCAGGGGCCATAGCATGGTGGAGAACCATTTCTCGACTAAAGCTCGAAGCACTGCAGGGCCAAGATGCCCGGGTGCCAGGCAGACATTCTGGTAGTCCGTTCGCATGGCGAGCAAGTCTGTTCCTGTGGAGTCGTGCGGTGTTTTGCAAGCAGGGCAAGCAAGGCCACCATCATAGTTTTGTTGGTATTTTCAGGCCGGGGATGGGGTCATCGCGAAAAGCATACCGTGATATCTGACCAAACATGGACCCTGATGAATATTCTGCATCGATTGAATTGGGGTCAGGTATCAGGTATATAAGGGGGGCATGTATTCCACGGCTGCCTGAAGGTACAGGCTCGTCTTCTTCATCCCACCACACAGTCATCATCTTAATTCTCAAGCTTCAACTTTTCATATGAGGATCGTCATTCTCGTACCACACACTATCCACATCTAACAAAACATACCTCTTTCCCACCACGTTCAAATCATAGAACCCTCTCTCCTCCCACCGTCAACCCAAGAAGCCATGTCCGAGAAACACACCTCCTCCTCTACCGCCAGCATGGCTGACAACGCATCCATGCGCAGCACCTCCACCATGTCGAGTCTTAAGGCTCTCCTCCCCTCGCACAACAAGGACAAGGAGGCCAAGGACAAGAAGAAGAAGGCTTCGCTGCCTCGCGAGACGGTCGAGGCACAAGCCACCAGGAGGGAAGCTGCTGCGACTTACATGGCCATGCGGTAGGCAGCCGAATGCTGGTGTTGTGTTGTGTGAGGAGATTAGAACAGATGAGCTCACGGAACATGAGGTATAGGGCGTGTTATTGAATCTTGATTGTTTTTCAATGGTTCATGTTTGATGCTGGTGTTGGAGTTCCATGGCGGTAGTGATCGAACGTAACGACGACGCTATCTGGGGTTTTACTCCGTACTATTTTTTTTTGGCTGGAGACGGGACGATGAGATTAGGTGTTCCACTGAGCCCTCAGGCTTTCCAGGCGGACAGGATCCGTGTACGAGGTATTCGTGGCCGTATACGCTCACCCGCCGTTTGGGGTACGCGGCGTATCATATATCCATGGTACCAGTATATAGAGTAATGTCCAGCCCTATCTGACATACTGAACAAGACGAAGCTTACCTTATAACCTCACCGTCCCATCAGAAATGCCCAACTTTCTTTTCAAATGTTGTCCTTTCTTCTTTCCCTTTCACCACTTTTTTCACATGGCACCACAAGTGAGTATTGAATAAATTGCACTTTTGTTGCTGAATAATACCAAAATCCCCTATTTCTAATGCCCCTGAATCATAAAAAAGAAATGGCGGCAACTAGGGAGATATTCATCGCTTTTTGTACCGAAGCTGGCGCACTGATTGGGTCGTCCGTGGCTCCGTGGCATCTAATCCCACTCCGAGATGCGAGATCCCGAATTTCTACCACGATGAGAAGGTCTGTCTGATCAGGTCCTGCAGATTGCTAATCCAGGCTGATATTACTTCTTTTGTTCGGAAATGCTTGACAGCTCCTCGTAGCTGCAAGGCTCGTCGTTGGCTCGTGGGCTTCGTTAAAGCCGCAAAGCCGAACCGAACCCATTTGGCGAGCGAACAAAAGACCAAAAAGCTCGGCCGAGATCAAAGCCCTAGAGTACAAGCTTCCAAAACAGCGAGCTTTCAAGATTCGAACCAAAGGGCCACGGGCACCTAAACACGGCGATAAGAAGCTTCGCTAGATCCGACCTTTACCCAGTACGGGCTATTTTTCGTACATTAGCACCCTGAAGCCACGGGCTTGCACAGATCTCCCAGCTTGGACCGAAATCTATCTAGGCGGTTTTGCTTGGGGCGGACCAATGCCCGTCGACCTGGGCACCCAAGCATTCCAAGATTGGGGATCCCAGTGGAACCCTTTCGCGCTTTGTGAAAGACCGAACGATACTGCACTTTTGGACAATCGGCTGCGTTTGATCGTTTTTCGCCGGGTGGTACCAGTTGATTAATTCAGGGAGTTTTAATCGTTTCTGTTTCTTCCTTTTCCCTTCAATTGCTCTTGGTGGTCACGTTGGTACGCTTTTAATCACCCTTCTTTTCATCCTGTCGTTATTCTTTCAACCTTCTTCTCTGGCCGGTGCTGTTGTGATATTGTGAGACCCGTACGACGCAACAACAACATCACCCCTCCTATCGCTTTGTACGACGGAAAGCCAGAGTGCCCATTTGCACAACGACACCTTGCGACCTAGCCTAGCCGTGCCGCGCGCTGAACCACACACGACACCTGAACATTCCAGTCATCATTTGCGATCCCCGTAAATCATCATCATGTCCGCGGACATCGAAAAGCAGGTTCCCGTCGAGGACTCGCACGACACCACCAGCACCAGCAAAGAAGCTGCCGTATTCGAACCAGATACCGAGAAGAGTTCTCTCGATCAGCCTGCCCAGAATGACGCCCCCAAACCGGTCAATCCTTGGATGGACCCGGCGTCATTCCCCGACGGCGGTCCTGAAGCTTGGCTGACCGTTGCGGCCGCGAGTGCTTGTTTCTTTGTTTCTTGGGGGTATGTCCGCATTTTCCTTTGGAGTGAAACCTGTCAGATTCAAGAATGAGAAGCTAACCTGTGGCGTTTTCTCTCCAGATGGATCAACTGCATAGGCGTCTTCCAGGACTACTACATGCGCGCCGAACTGAGCCAGTACTCACCCAGCACGGTAGCATGGATCCCCAGCGTAGAGACGTTCTTCATGCTGGCCACGGGCCCGGTAGCGGGCTTCGTCTTCGATAACTACGGCCCCACGCGGCTGCTGATTGTGGGAAGCTTCCTGCACGTCTTCGGGCTGATGATGGCGTCGCTGTCCAAGGAATACTACCAGTTCATGCTCAGCCAGGGCGTGTGCAGCGCCATCGGCGCCTGCTGCATCTTCACGCCCGCCGTGTCCTGCGTCTCGACCTGGTTCTTCAAGAAGCGCGGCATGGCGATCGGCATCACAGCCGCAGGGTCCTCGCTCGGCGGTGTCCTCTTCCCCATCATCGTCAGCCGCATGATCCGCGAGACGGGCTTTCCCTGGGCGATGCGGACGTGCGCGTTTCTGATCCTGGGACTGTGCACCTTCGCCATCTTCACGCTGCGCTCGCGCTTCCCGCCCTCGCGCCGCCCCTGGAGCGTCATGGCGTTCGTGCGGCCACTCAAAGAAGTGCCCATGATCCTCCTGACGCTCGCGACCTTCTTCTTCTTCTGGGGCATGTTCCCGGTCTTCTCCTTCGTCACGGCCGTCGCCAACGGCCGCGGCATGTCGCTCGACCTGGCGCAGTACCTGGTCTCGATCCTCAACGCCGGGTCCGTGTTCGGACGAACCCTCCCCGGCATCTTGGGCGACCGTCTCGGCCGCTTCAACATCATGACCATCTTCTGCACCCTCACGTCAATCCTGATCCTCGCCGTTTGGATCCCTGCGGACACGAACGTCGGCCAGCTCGTCTTCGCTCCCTTGTTCGGCTTCGCTTCCGGCGCCGCCATCGGCCTCACCCCCGCCCTCATCGCCCAGGTCTCGCCCATCAAGGAAATCGGCGTGCGCACGGGTACAGTCTTTGGCGCGGGCTCGATCGGCGCCTTGACGGGTTCACCAATCGGAGGCGCGCTCATCACACGCGACCACGGAGGGTTTCTGTACCTGCAGCTTTTTGGCGGCGTGACTTGTATCGTGGGCTGTGTGTTTTTCGCCGCCGCCAGGATCCATCTGGTCGGGCTGAGTCCGTGGAAAAAGGTCTGAGGTATTTTCGGTTAGCATTAGCACTTGTTCTCTTGACACATTGGAATTGGGATAGACGAAATCTTTCTCCATAGAAATGGACAGCGGAAAGAAACTCCTCACTCTGGCAGGACCTGTAAAAAGCAAAAACCAATGAATCAATTAATCTATCTCAATTGCCATTTCGCAATCCGTATCTCGCCTTTCCTGGTGTTTGCAAAAAGTGGCCTGGTTTCCACTGGGTACCTGTTTCTCCACTGGCTGCATGCCATGCGGCCCGAAGCGGCTCTTCCCGCTTTTTCTCGGCATTCGTGGTTGGCAATTGCAACCTCGGTCGTCTTCCTTTCAAATTCCATACTCTGTACACGTTGTCGGCGCGTCGACTTGCCTCTCTCATCTGGGCGATGGTGGCGTGTTGCTGGCCTAGGTGACTTCAGTCGACGTAGTCGTCGTCGTCGCTGTCGTCGGCGCCGACGAATTCTCCATCGTTGTCCTCATCGTTGTCCTCATCGTCGTCCAGCTCCACCACTCCTTCCTCCGCCACCGCCTCCTCCATCTCCTCGTCCATCGGCTCCTCCTCCACCTCCTTGCCTTTACCTTTGGCCTCCTTTCTCCAGGCGGCAACGAGGGCTTCAACGAGCTCCGACTCACCGTTCTCGACGGCGTCGGCTATATCTGCAAGCTGCTTGGCTTGGGCCTCGATCTTCTTCTCCAACGTCTTGTTGGCGGCGACGTGCTTTCGAATCTCAACCTGGGCCATTGTAGATGCCTTGGACGTCTTCTTGGGAGCCATCAGGACCTCTGCCTTCAAGTGCTCCTTCTCAATCCTAGCCTCCAGCAATTGCTCCTGTAGCTTGGCGTAGTTGCGGCAACCAGTCTCAATATCGAGGTCCCATAGTCCAGTGTCCAATTTAGCCAGGATCAGATGGCTTCCAAGCATACGCGCAGTCGGGTTGGTCCAGAAACCGGCCAGTTCCTTGTGTCTCGCAGCTGCTTCCTTCTCCTGCCAAAGTACGCACGCTATCTTCACCATGTCTCCCGGCTTACGCTGGGTTGCGTCGACTGAGAGCCACCACTTCTTGTATGCCTCCTCCTGTAAGAATAAACCGCGAGTAAAGCCGTGTATGGTATCCTTCTTGAACTCGGTGGTTGGGCCATACACCATGAGACCGGCGAAGCGTACGGTTGATACATCGACGGCAGCGCGAATTAGCTCAAAGCTCAGACTTTCCTTCACGAGATCTTTGACAGCCTCGATGCTGTTCATGTACTCAATGTCCGACTCGATCTCGCGAGTGAAGCGGCCTACTTGAGGAGCGGCGACGTGGACCAAGACGGGGAGCATTTGGGGCCAGAGAGTGCGAATCTGTATGAGCATATGTTAGCTTTTTGACCAGGAACTGCGACAATGGCATCGAGGTCGCCGACTGCGGCAACGTGTGACACGTTGGCGATGTCGACGAGGTTAGGGACAGCGACAAAATAGACAAGATTACCGATGTCGTCCAAGTCATTGACGGCGACAACAAGGTTGAAGTCGATGATGCCTTCGAGGTCGGTGCCGGCATCAAAAATTTCAGATCGGGGACAAAGTGAAAAGTATGATCAACTTACGTGGCTTGCATGTTTCTCGGCGACTCGAGCTGCTTCCTCAGCCTCGATCTGCTCCCATTTCTCATACAATGGATATTGACGAGTCTCGATGATGGTAGGAGGAGTGGTGGTATCGGGGGTGTTGTCTTCGACAGAGGCTGTGTCTTCAACGTTGAGGTCGTCCATCTTACGATGGAGTTCTTTGCCTTTCTTTCGGATCTGCTGCTTGCGCTTATGCGCAGTCCCTTTCGGAGGCATGTTGGCAGTACTTGAGAGGAAAAGCTATGGGTTGGAAGTTGAAATCGGCTTTGAACAAGGTATGGTGTCGCAAAGAGCGTACTGAAAGAACAGACAGCTTCCAGCAAGAAAAGGAAACCTCTCGACAAGCGAAAAGAGGCTGGTAGGTACTGTGTGAGGAAACGAAATGAAGAAAGAGTTGTTAAAAGGAGGTAACTAGGTGAGAGGCCGTCCGAAAAATTTCGATCTGGGAAGTGCACAGGAAATTTTGTGCAGAGAGGCAGCGAAAAAAGCAGAATGGGCAGTCAATTTCGATTGTCACCATTGAGAAATTATCGATAGGACCGCCGCATCAATGTCACTAATGGAGAGGCAGTGATCCTCAAAGTACGGTGGTATTCACCTCCCGACCCCTGATTGATGCATCGGGCGGGAGCCTCGTTACCAAACGGCGCCGAGCTCGCATCACCACCAGCAGATTCTCGGCGAGACACACAAAGCAAAAGCAAAAGCAAAAAAAAAAGGAAAGGATGATATAAAATCATCTGGTTTGGTTGAAAAATTGGCATATTAAGCAAGTCCGGCCCCCCAATCGCGGTTTCCCTGATTGTATCAGAAAGGTACAACAGCATGCAGGAAACCAACCACTCAAGGCAGAGTGATACACATCTAATTGAACTCCCTTTAAGGAGAGAGGGCCGAAGCCCGTCTTTTGATCCGAGAGCTGGCTCATCAGAGCCTGGTTGTGAACCTATCCCTATGGGCGACAAAATTTCGGCTACAATAAAATATATACCCAATTCTTTGAATGCCATGTGACGTGGGATGCTGATATGCCAGACGGTCACCTCGTTGTCAAACGACGCCAAGCCCATATTACTCCCACACAAAGGAAAATACCAAAAAAAGAGGGCGCAGATATAACATCATGCTTTTGTTTGTTTGAAAAATTGCCAAATTTATAGGCATGGGACCAATCGCGAAGATGAATGCACAATCCGGCTCCTAAAGGACACTACACCACCTAAGGCAGAGCGAAAATCTCTAATTGAACTCCCTTTCGAGGAGAGAGGGCCGAGGCCCGTCTTTTGATCCAAAGGCTTGACTCAGGGCCAGGTGTAGGAACCTACCACGGCGGGCGAAAGAAATTTGGAAACAATAAATTATATACCCAAATATTCGACGGTCATGTGATATTGGACACTGGTGATGGGGTGCTCCAGGCCTGCACTGGGGACCAGCAACTGCGACTGCCTACAACTGCGCAACGAGGCTGCTCCTGCACTGCCCAACTGTCACTTGGAACTTGCGGCTATGCGTCGGCTGTTCATAGTTGCACTCTGAGCTACCTGATTTTGCACCATCTCTGTGGACTACACTTACTCCGACACACCGAACTCTGGCCGAAGTTCGGTCTCTCCTCCAGACGACATCTTGCTGTCATCATCTCTGACCTCATGCGCTTCCTGGGAAGACACTCCTAGACCAATACTCCTTGGTCCTTGACGGTTGAAGCCTGCACAACAACCCCCAACACATGCGGTTCCATGCATAATGTACGGCAATTAACTACGAAGCCTTTTCGACGATCATGGGACATGGGTTTTATTTTTGCCAATAATGGAACGTCTTTGCTACCGGTGACTAGGGCTGAGAAACATCGAACAGGTCGAAGTGATTTGCGTTGATGTGGAAGGAGAAAGTCATTGGACTGAGCTTCAACACCAGCCTCTTCATGGCACGATCCGGCTCTGGTCCCATGGCTGCCTGAATTCTGATTGCGGCCACTTGCATATGCAAGGTCGAAAGGCGCATGATTTTCACCTGGTCACTCGGATTTTGATTCATGACAGCTTCCAACATAAACTGCTGTGAAAATGTATGTCCTGTGATCAAAGGACGAAGTGCGACAGAGTCACGCAGCGGCTGCTACCGAATAAAAAGATGCATGATGCATGAGTGCATGGCCGAGCCTGAGCCTAGCGAACTCGGAAAGCCTGTACTCTGACATTAGTTACAACGAAGCTGACAAGGGACAATTGCAGGCCTCGATTCAAAGAAACGCCGGAGATACCGACCCAAGCTTGTTTCTCGTTCGCACGCGAATTGCCTTGAACACTTTACCAAACATGGGAAGCATGGGGCGCATCGACAGATCCTTGAGCCACTGTTATTCGACCCGGAAGCATCCTTTACTCCGTCATTACATGCGTCACAGTAGGAGACATTGGAATTTGTTACAGTTTCGTTATCTGCAACTTCTAAGCCTCCAGGCTGTGTTGGTCTGCCACCCAATCGTTTTACTGAAAGCGGCCTCTCTTGCTTTATACTGCTTGAGACGACGTCATTTTGCTCTGGACCGAGTATTCTGTACTCCAATATCACTATGCCGGGTGGTTTATCAATACAAATGGGGCGGAGATGAGTTCCTCTGCCCAACGATGCAATTTTGACCAGTAATTTCAACCATGGCCTCCCACATTGTGGCGTGGCAAGGCGTCAAAAACAGTGTTAAGGCAACTTGTCATCCCTGGCGGGTCATGCTCCCTGTTCCAATCCACGCCCACCTTTGCTCGGAGCAGGACAGTAGCATTGTCCTTGACTATGGATCCATCGGCGTCCCGAAAGCGTCTTGAATTTGCTCTTTGCAGGTGTCTTCCTTGCTCAGACAGCGGCGGAACAGCATGAATGCATCGAAGCGATCTCAATATAGAGATTTCCATACAATTTCCCACGCTAAGTATAAGCCAGGACTCGGAAGGGACGACGGCTCCCGCGCACATTGGATTTTACTTCGTGCAGGCTTGTGGCCCCACCCCAGCCTCAGCAACGAATCATGGCGACTCTCTCGAGGCGCGACTTGCCTTAGCGCGCCTTGTTAGCATTGGCAACAGAACCCCAGACCACCATCAACACTGGCCCTGACAACAACCATTGCTGCATACGCGCACTCCTTTGCGACGACTTGGTCAACCGCTTTGCTCTACGACAGATGCACTTCCCAATGTGATTCGTATTTCTTTGGTTATAGAGCCAATACGAGCTCAGGGATGTGATCACATGCATCATGATACGTCTGGATTGGCAAAGAGGCAGCTTTTTGGGCACCAAACTGATCGCGGCGCAGCAGCCTCACAACTACAGACTGACGGCACAAACACGTCTGCGGAATTCCAATTCCTAGGCGGTTGTCTCAATCTCTGGACTCAAATAAGCGGTGTGAGCTGACACCTTTCTCGGCTCAGCTACGTGGCTACAAGAATGTCGAATGGATGATATCTGATTCTGCGCAGTTCTAGAGCCGCGCCCGAGAACTACGTTATCCTCCCAAGATGCGATCCATCAACCGCCCCCTTCAGTACCCTATGTTCAACCACAATGACCCACCGTTACCCCTCAGACTGGGCAAGAGTCCATGAAATTAACTTTCCTTCGCCTCACTCCACGGTAGCGAGCACAAACATGCAGAAGGGCAAGAATGGAACAGGGAGGGATTCAAGCCTCCTTACGGCGAAATTATGATCCCACGGAGTCGCTGGTATAAATCTCTGTCTTGCCTACATCGCTATGACTTTTTCCCTCCTACGAGATTATAACCAACTTTGCCGACTCTCGAAGGGACAAGAATCTGTCCGATATCGCAATGTCTTCAAATTTTCAGGCGCCTCAGAAGTACGTTATAAAGATCATTCGCAGCCAGTCGTGTTGCCTCTAATATTGGTATAGGACTGCATCTCGCTGCGGTACGGGCAATACTTCCAAGCGCCAGTCATCGCGCGATGACAAGGGTTCTGAAGGTAAAAAAGGCTTCAAATTCAAATCTCAAACAGGCCAACCAAAGAGGCGGGCGTGTAAACAATGCCGGAAGGCTAAGCGAGCGGTGAATACGCCAGCAAACCTGCTGAAGCAAAACTGATCTGGTGTAGTGTGTATCAACAGGAGCTCGGAGGAGCTGCGAGGCATGCCAGAGGAAGGGCGGATATTGTTCTTATGTACCTCAGGAGCCTCGATCTACGACTTCTGGAGAAACTTCTACCCCTCCCGTCACTGCTCCTCCTCAAACAACAGCATCGGAGAGTACATTAGCGAGCGACAACTACGCAGCTCCCACCAACACCAGCCCCGCTAACACTAGTAATACCCATAGTTCTACCAATGCCGCCAATATAACCACCGCGTCTACTCTTGCCTTGCGATCCCCCTCATATCAAACGTCACCCTACAGTGCTCATCCTGGCAGTACTGATATCTGGCAAGGCCAGCTCGGTCCCAGTGCTTGGCAATATCATCTCTTGCATGGAGGCTCACTTCCCAGCATCCCGGCATATGACCCTAATGCCCACTTGGGCAATGGCTTGGGGATTCAGCCTAACGCTGGGTATCCCCAATACCTAACAACAATTGGAGGCTTCGGACAAGGTGTACAGGCTGTTGATAGTATTCCGCAAGTTGCTACTACTCCGCAACAGTCCTTCAATGTCGTTCAAGCCGGTCCTCGACAAAGATTGAATGAGTTACCTATCAAGAAGGAGGCGCATAAGGAGGAGCATAAGGAGGAGCATAAGGAGGAGGAGGAGGATGAAGAAGAAGAGGAGGAAGACAGTGATGATGACTGTGAGGAGGAGAATGAGAGTGATGATGACTGTGAGGAGGAGGATGAGAACGAGGAAGACGACGACGAGAAGGAGGATATTAAAAACGTCAAAATCGAGAACGAGGAGTAGCCTTCCAATAGTGGTTATTAGAGGTGAACTTGTCTCTTCAATATCAGTGTTGGACGCAGGTGTGGCTGACCTTGGTCAGGGGCGCATGTCCCAGGTTTCTTCGAAATATCGGTCGTTGGGATCGGATATGCTCACACAGATTGCCCAGCGAAGTATTCAACATACTTCATGACTTCATGTTATAGTAATATTTTTTTAGTCTTTAGCTCTGAAATAATTAAGTAGTATCGCTCCCAGTCGTAGCTAATGCTAATACTGTAGTACTCTTTCCTTCCTCAACGCCGGATAGGCAGCCTCAAGTAAAAGCATTTAGAAATTTAGAATACAATACAACAGTGCTGGGAAGACTCGCAAGCCTGTACACGCAAGTGGTTGAGTTGAGGCTGGTGGGGTTTTATGGACACCTCTCGCCACTACTACATATTCTCAACCGCCCTGATCCGCTTTTACCCTTTCTCGCGTGTGATTCGCAGCTATCGTGGTCATCGCCTTCAGCCCATCCGTTGGTATCCGTAGTTTTTGTCGACTTTTTGCACTTGGCCTTGCCACACAACGAGGGCGTTCTACATACAATCCTATAAGTTTATTAACCCTACTAGAGATATTAAATAAGAAGCCAGTTAGATTTAAAGAAACTCGAATATTTGATAGACTAAATTTAAGTATTCTTCGGTGTTCAGCGGCGAATTTGCAACTATCTTTAGTACCCATTTAAGACCGCACTTTACCGCTTTACTTAGGTGTTAGGTGACCTAGCTCAACTTCGGCCTAGTATTAGCATGAGCTACTCTATAGAGTTTATGTCTAATATCTCTTCGAGGATTCAGAAACCATATATAACTATCTACGAGATTCCAGTTTGAGAACCCAATGTTCGGAATTAGGACATACTAAACGCCTACTTCCAAGATTCGTGTCCCAGTCCGCTCAAAGGCACTGACAGACGTGTGCAAGGCACCGGACTAAACCCCTGAGCCGAACCACGTAGGCAATAATGTGGGTCATCGATGCAAGCCGAGTCGGAGAGAGCCTTGTGGCAAGGACAAATTCGCAACCACCTGTTGTCTATGATCCTCGCTCCCAGCTTGCGAAAACATAACGTCTTACTTCCTGCAGACATGTTGGGGTACTCAGGGACTCGCTGTGCGCATGTTCTGATGCCCTCTGATCTGAGTCAGATTTCGTCGTGCTCAGCATTTTGCTTCGGTCAGCAGCGCTCCGGACACATGACAACAGTATAACAATGCGAGTTCGCATTCTCCGTACCGGCGCCGATTCGGAAGCAACAGATACTTGCGGAGGCAAGAGATGGTCTTTTCGGCGGCGTAGAATCCTGCGTGGAACTCTGTAGATGTTGTCGAACTCCTCGCTCGCACATCTATCTCACCCCAGTCCTTGGCCGACTCCGGACCAGGTTCCCCAGAAATAACAACTTCCCCACATCTGATCGACCCCAGGTCTGGAATATGAAGCAATTCCTCCATAGATCCAACCTGCGAGGCGGCGAGGTTTCATCCCCGGCGTCGTACTTGACGTCGGCTCACGCGGAACTATCCATAGCTCAGCACGGCGTCTGCCCATTCTGTCATATTATGTTGTGTACATATATAGTGCAATGGCCTCGCGTCTCAATCTGCCTCTACCACTACTCTCAAGACACATCTTCGAAGATCTCCCTCCTATCTACTCCACTTTGCTGAACTCCAGAATGCGTCCTTTTCTGGGACTCAAAGGCCGCACTCTTCATGCTGCTATATGGGTCGAATCATGCTTCTTAATCATCATCTTCGGGTACAATCAGGCTGCAGCCGGTGGTGTCCTCACACATAAATCCTTCCGGAAGCAGTTCCCGACCATCGACGTTATCGATGCACCAAAATCTCGAAAAGAACACCAGTCTACCATAGAAGGTAGCGTCCTACCCAACCTGTGTCTTCGTGCATGGTCTGCGATTGATACTAATTGAGCAGCAACCGTTATCGCCATGTATACCCTCTGTGGTGCATTCGGCTCCATTGCCTGCACGTTTCTAGGCGACAAGTACGGCCGTCGGTGGACGCTCTGGGTGTCATGTCTGTTCAACGCCATCGGCGGACTTCTCATGTGCACTTCTTTCAGCCTAGGCCAATTCATCGTTTCACGCCTCGTGCTGGGTTTGGGCACCGGGGGAATCACCGCAACCACATCCGTGTGGCAGTCTGAATTGTCCAAAGCGTCCAGTCGAGGCTCCCACGTCTCCGCCTTCGGCTTCTTCACCGGTCTTGGCTTGGTATCGGCGCTGTGGATCGATTATGCGTGCGCCTTTGTCTCTAGCAGTTTTAGCTGGCGTTTTCCGCTTGCAGTTCCCATGGTCTGGTCGGCCATAGCAATGTCTGGAATCTTTGCGCTGCCTGAGTCACCCCGATGGCTGATGAAGAAGGGCCGGGTCGCCGAGGCCACGGTGATCATGGAGCTCCTGCACTCGGATCCCAAAGTCGTGCGGAAAGAGCTCGGCGACATCAGGGCCAGCCTCGAGATCAGCGGCAACGTCAAGATGGGCTCGCTGGTGACAATGGGCCCGCAACGGGTCTTCCACCGCGTGCTGATTGGGTGCGCCGTGCAGGCCATGCTGCAGCTCACGGGCGTCAACAGCATCACATATTACGAATCGACCTTGTTTCAAGTGCAGCTGCGGTTCAGTCAGAAGACGGCAGAGATGTTGTCAGCGGCCAGCCAATGCGCCGTCCTGATCGGAAGCGCTCTCTGTTCGTACACGGTCGATCGATTTGGACGCCGAGTCCTCATGATGACGTCGGCGGCCATGATGTGCATTTGCTTCGGGTTCATGGCAGGTCTCGTGGCGCATCCGAGCAATAAGTCCGGGCTGGATGCCGCGGTCTTTTTCGTCTTCTTCTTTGAGGTCTGCTTCACCCTTGGCTGGCTGGGTATTCCATTCCTGTACGCTAGCGAGATCGCCCCCGCGCAGCAGCGGGCCCAGATTTGTGGCATCTCGACGGCGTCGACGTGGCTATTTAACTTCCTTGTGGCCGAGATAACCCCAGTGGCGTTCATAAGCATCGGCTGGAAGTACTTCATCGTGTACTGCGTGCTTAATGCGGTGTGGGTTCCGGTGATATATTTCTTCTTCCCGGAGACAAAAGGTGTGTGCTGCCCCCCGCGAACTCCATTATGGACGTGTGCTGATCACCGTGCTCCCTAGCTCGGTCACTTGAGGAGATCGACGAGATTTTCCTCGAGTCCAAAAGCTTCTTCGACACGGTGGGAATCAGCAAAACGTTGCCCGAGAAGGACCTTGAGGACTACCGACTCGGTGGCAGGAAACCGCCCTTCGACACATCGACCCAGCCTGATGCTGAAGGCACTCTGCCTTCAAAAGCGGAGGCGGATCATATCGACCAGCAATCTGAGCAAGAACCGTCTGAACAACTAGTCGAAGTAGTGTGAAGCCGTTCATACGTCGGTGCCTCCTACGACAGGCAACACCAATGGCTTAGTCATGACTTCGGTTAAATGGCGAGATGCGCAGGTCTGGAAACGGAAATGAACTTTGGAGAGGTCAAGATTCGTCGCTGAGTAGAGTGGTATTGGATCAGGAGGAGTTTTAGCTACAGTGTAACTACTGAGGTTTCATCACTCATAACACTAGCGCCTTGTCACCGAAGAGGCCCCGGACGTAGCTTTGTAGGAATCAACTCTAACACCTACCTTCGATTCCTCTAGACAAGAGCAAGAGACTGTACTGGGCCACGGCCTTTTACGTCCGCCAGAAGTGACCACAGTTAGTGACTCTACAGGGTCTAGAAGATGGGAAAGGACCAGTGATGTACGTGTCACGAATGATAAGGCCGCCAAGCTATGTAATTCCAAACGGCAAAGAGATAGCTTACCGCTCGCACGAAAGAAGCATCCTTCTCTCATGCCTCGTGCCTAGTAACGACCGGAGGCCTCGGGTGTACTTGTAACTTGGGATTCTATACTTATCGTGCTGGTTCTGCCTATTCCACAAGCCATCCCCTAACAGGACGGAAATTCCACCCCACACGGCAACAGGCAAGCTCGGACCACGATTTGATTTTTCTTTTACTCCCCGTAATCCGTCTTCGTATCACCCGCTCGAACAAAGTCGCTTTTATGCCTTGACCGGTTCGATTTCAATGTGTTCCAATTGGGCCTTGTCCACATCGGTATCCCTCGGTTCAGCCACGCGACTTTGGGTCCTTTCGATGTTGAATTGCTCCACGGCGGCTTTGGCTGATCCCATTCGTCCGGTGTCGAAAACGACCGACACTTCTTCGATCGTCAAGCGTCTGTGGGAAGAAGGACAAGTCAGTCTGCCCTGTTTGGGCGTCCGTGTTTTTTCCCCCGAGGCAGGACGCGTTGGCTCACCTGGTTTCGGGAAAGAAAAGGATGATAAGTATCAGGTACATGACGATAAGTACAATGTAGACGATGTAGCTGCAACCATAAGGTTAGCCGGTCGGTCAAGCTACTATATATTTCGGGCTGCGCTTTGTCTGTACTCACTATTTCCAGGCGATGGTGTCCAGGGCAAGTGGATTGACCCATTGATTCTGTGCGAGCCCCCAAGTCAGATAGCTGTGTCTCCTTCTTATTTGGGCACGGGCGGAAAGGGGGTGACGGACAAATGCTTGAGCGATACTCTGCACAGAGAGCATGATACTTAGACCTTTGAGGCGCATGTGGTAAGGCAGGATTTCGGCTCCGTACGAGACTAAGATAATGTAAGTGAGACTCCCCTTAGCAAAGGGATCAATGACGTAGGGGCTTTTCGAACGGCGGAACTCACAAGGCAGAGGCGTCCAGCCGATGTCGTAGAAGCCGTAGTAAACGAACATGATTGGGACCACGGCGATGCCGACGGCGTGGTTGGGATGGTGGGCGAAACTTCCGGATAGGCCTGTCATGACGATGTAGGACAGCAGCATGCCGACGGTCGAAGTCAGCCACAGCACCCTACGGCCTACCCTCTCAGCGTTCAGAGACCCTACATATGCGAGCGCTAGGTTCCACACAGCAAGGCCGCCGTTGATGCCGGAGACTTGGGCCGGGTCGGTGATGCCAACCAGCTTCAGCACGGGTGCCAGATAGTATGTGATGATGCCGTTGCCGATCCAATTCTGCGGGTGCGAAGAAAGAGTTAGGTTCTTTATCTGGCAGATGATCTCTCTGCGCGTTTCACTTACTGTTCCCGTGGCCATTGTTAACAAAACGAGCAATCGGCGCCGGTTCCCAGGGGTTCGAACAAAGTCGACGAAACGCGTCTTGCTGTTTTCCTCCTCTAGTTTGATGGCGTGGCAGATCTCTTGATATTCGTACTTGACCAATTCATCGTCTCGATCCCCATTTGCGTGATATCTGGCTAGGATCTCAACCGCCTTTTCAACGTGATCGTGGTGAACAAGCCACTGGGAATCCTCGAATCAGTGCGTTCCAAACGTGGCGGGAGGGAAACATCGGTTCACACTTACACGTGGACTTTCAGGAACGAAGAAAAGGAGGACCAGCACGACTAACGGGGCGAAGATCTGGAAGAGACATGGTGCTCTCCACGACCAGTTGGTGTCCCCCCAATGGAGTGAGCCGAAACAAAACCAAGCTGCAGCCGTGGACCCGATGTAGTAGTTACAGTAGAACGAGGTCGAGAGGATCGGCCTCAGCCTCGGATGCGCAATCTCCTGTAAGAGCGCGATAGCCGTGATCTTTCCAAAGGGGCCGGCGGCACCGATGAGACAGCGTCCCACAATGAAGGTGCCAATGTTGTGTGCGAACGCATTGACAAAGGCTCCGATGATGAGAATGACGGAGCCGACTGCCAGGGACGTCTTTCGCCCCCATCGAGAGTTGATGGCAGAGCTGATGTAAGGGGTTATAATGGCGGCTTTGGAAAATGTCAGTGAGCCAATTTTCCCCCACAGCGACGGTATAACTCCTTACGAAGGAAGAGACTTGCAGAGATAAGCCCCAGAAAGCTGCTCGATGGACTGTTGAAGTATTTCTTCCACTGGGGCATGGCTTGCAGTCCGTTCAGAAGCGACGCGTCATAGCCGAGATAGAAAACGCAAGCATACAGGCCGACGCAGTGCAGTACGTTGACTCGCAAGCCAGGGTCTTTCCACCATGACGGGTTGGTGTTGTCTTTGCCCGTTAGTATGTTCTTAGCAGCCAAAGGTTGACGATGAATTACTTTTAACCCGGCTGAAAGTTTGTCCCTCGAGCCCGGCACCCATCTTCGAGGCTTCGTCGCTATTACAGCGAAGGTCTCGATACCCTAGTGTGATGGCTCTCGAATAGCCTTGAGGTTGATGGAGGTCATGTTCGACGCGGTTGGCAAAACGACCCAGAAACACATCTTATGCTCTCCGCAGCTCCCCAGAAAACGATACAAACGAATTCCGAATCGGCAATACTTCGACGACCCCGTGGGGATGCAGCTCGGCAGATCTCTGGGCAAGACTGCTAGGAGAGCTTCGCGTCTGGGGTGGATTTGGAGAAAGTCGGAAGTCAAGAGTTCGGAAATTCGAAGGAAATTTCCGCATCGACAGTCTCACAGCCTCTTGATGCAATGCTGCTACGTGATCGACATTTCCGGTTTCCTCGGGATCAATGAGGAGGTTGAGGAGACCGAAATCGCCATGAGGCTACATCTTCCCCGTAACGAACAAATGCGGCACTGTGGTTGACCTGCTAGTCCCAGTCTCAAAACAAACCCGCGTCCTCCTGAATTTTCAGCCTCAAGCGTACTGCCGTGCCTAAGCGTATTCGTTCAGCCATGGCGACCGAGATAGCCACACAGGCTACAGAGAAGACCTTCATGGTCATCACCCCGACACCGAATTGGACACCGCTTAAGATTGAAGGCACCGTCCCTGAAGCATACACACTTTCCGAGTTCAATCTGCGCGTAAAGCCCCTTCACCCAACCTTTGCCTGTGAACTTGACGGTGTGGACTGGAGTCGAGATATTTCGCCAGAGCTCTACCTCGAGATCCGCAAACTTGTGGACAAGGTATGATGTCCTCAGCTATTGATGGGAATGCTGTTGATCTAATCATATCCAGTATGGTGTGGTGGTTTGTCGAGGGACGGGATTGACGGATGAGGCTCATATCAAGTTCTCGAGCTTCTTCGGAGAGCTTGACGACGTTCGTCCTTACCAAAAAGCCGGCCGCGTCCACCGCCTGGCCTATCCCGAGCTTTTTGATGCTGGAAATATCGATCCACACACAGGCGAAGTTGCCCCTATGACAGCCGCTCAAGTGATAGGAAACAAGGTACGACCAAGCTGGCCGAGAGCAAGCGCGGACCAATACTAACCAAAATCCAACTAGGCCAATGAACTGTTCCATGTCGACTCGTCGTTCAACGGTCGCCGCGCTGGTCATTCATTACTGCTGGCTCACAAGATCCCTCCGGTAGGCATGGGCGGACACACAGAGGTACCTCTACAGCTCCTGGGCCATGTAAGTCGCTACTAACGCTCAACCTTAACATAGTTTGCGGACTCTCGAACTGCCTACGAAGATCTGCCCGAGGATATGAAAAAGAGACTTGAAGGTCTTGTAGCGGTGCATTCTTTGTTCCATTCCCGGAAAACGGCAGTTCCAGGATATTTCAAAGACATGGATCCAGAAAAATTGCCTTTAAGCCGACATCTACTTGTGCAGCAGCACCAGTGGAGTGGTCGAACGGTAGATAAATCCTCCCACGCCGACTATTACTTTCTGACGTAATCATCCAGAACCTTTACATTGCTTCATATGTCCATCATATTGAAGGATTAGATCGAGGAGAAAGCACTGCTCTTATCCAGGAATTGCTTGCCCACGTTTCACAGCCGAAATATCGCTACACCGCCGAATGGATTCAAGCTGGCGACATGGTCATCTGGGACAACACCTCTGTTCTTCATAGGGCGACTGGTGGATCGTATGAAGGAAAGTTCCCTCGAGATATGAGACGCACAACGGTGAAAGACATGAGCAGTACTAAATTTGGCCTCAACGGAGACGGAGCCGACTGGCGAGTGGGTTTGCCATGAAGGGGGCAAGATGTACTATGTAGCTGGAGAAGTCAGATCCATGGCACTCCGTAATCATTCGCATCGGGGTGGAAATAATTGTCCCAGGTGTCCAAAGTTGCAAACATATCGTAGTTGAGTGCCGATTCTACTGTCTCGGCGCTGAAAGGCGGCAACGTTGTCTCCGGAAGCTGATTCAGATGTGTCGGATCATGGTTGAGGTAGGGGGAGAGGTTCTCGAAGGCTCCTTCCGGGATGTCCCCATCGTTGCTACGGGGAGAGAAATTTGATCGAAGGAGAATCAACTGCACAGAGTTTACCACGGTATCAAGATCGTCGGCAATTCGGCGACCTGCCCGGAGCACAAGAGCCAACTCCTTCAACATTTCCACAGCCGTACTGAAGCTTTTCACATATGCCGCCTTGTGCTCTTGTAAGCCGATAGAGGATAAGTCTCGACACAGTAGAGTTGCCAGTATCAATATCGCCCCTCCAAGAGTTACTGCAAGGTGGAATCTGAAAGAACTAGGTTGTTTAATTTCGGGACGGTGTTCTTCGAGCCGCGCGATGATGTTCGTGGCCAACACGCCGCATAGTAGACCGGTGCTGGCGTTGTAAGTCAAAGACACCATTTCGCGTCGATGGAGGAGAAGCCGGAGATGAGCTAGGCGCTGTAACACAACATCATCAATTTATAATCTCCCTGATACACTGGGCGACATACCGTATCTACCAAGAGTTGCTGTCTGCGGTGCCTTTGCGTTGGAGATATCTGAGATGGCAGCAAGGGGATCTCGGGTAGCCTGCTTTCCACCCAATGCTTGATCTTCGCATCAAGAACGGCCATAGTTTCACTATTGCACGTGCCGGCATTTGCTGAGAACGCGGTGTCCCATACATCGCCGGCGAGCTTCCCAAATTCAACCATGCAGACGAGATACATGATAGCGGACATTTCAGGATTCTCAAGTGGCAGCGGTTGACCTGGGCGGAGCGCCTGTTTCAAACCATCAGCTCGGAACACTACACAACAGCAATGAGGTGTCACTGGCCTCGTCGTGGAGCCAAGCAGGCTTTTCTGTGCGGATATCCGAGTCTTTGATACCATAAGGCCGTCCACAGCTTAATGCAATGCGTCGATCCACGAAATACACAGTCCAGAATACACGTTGGCGCATGTGGATGGAAAAAGGGTCGCAATCTTGGCCCCAACGTGATTGGTCGTGAAGGCCCGATTGGAAGCACAGCCTACAAGCAATGCCAATCGCGTTGTAGGCGGCATTTGACTTATCGGCATGGACAAGGTAGAAAGCCTTCTTGAAAAGTTAGTACTGGTCGTGGCGGATGAAGCAGGAGACGAACCTCGTAGATCAAGAACTGAATCAGACATAAATCCGCCTGTCCGTTCAATTTGCGTTTTCCCAGTAGGCTGTCTGCTACCGAAAACCACTTCCAACCCGGGCGCGTTGATGGATTTTGTACGAGCTCAACCTCGCGAAGAACATCAGCACACGCGAAGATAATATAGTTCAAAGCCAAGAAGCAGATGCTGTCGCCACGCGCAAAAGTGCATCGTCTGAGATTCTCGATTTTTCGCTTGAAATCCGCCTCATTCACACAGGAGTGGCAGGGATTGATGTCCGCAAAGAAGAAGTCAACATAATCGTCATAATCCTCCTGCTTGGGAAATGGAAGAAGGCGTGCACCGACTCGAAGTCCCCTTATTGGTTCACTCAGAGCAATAGACGGGGATATGGCCTGTTGAACTGGCGTTTCATGTTGGTTGGAAGTCGGTGTGTTGGCATTTCGTGCTCTGTCTTGGTGGTGCAGGCCAAACTGGGCTCTAACCGACGCTATATTGGCATTCAGGGCCGGTAAAGGCACCTCGAAAGCGGTATCACCTAACATCTTGATGAGCTCAGACGCTGGATTGCCAGTCGTGTGCTATACTTGCCTTGAAAATCCTCACTGACTCCGGGAGTGTTTTCCAGAAGAACATCTGATCTGGAACCATCTTCGTGCCTAGAAGTCACCAGCGCATGGAGCTGTGCTTCGAGTCTAGCCAGCCTAGTCTCCACAGACGAAGCAGACCGTCGTTGAAGATCTGCTGACGAGGATAGACGGTTCGCGAGAGTGACTGTATCGCTGTGCACAGATTGCTCCGTGGAAAGGTTTCCTGCACCGTGGTCAAAAGAACATGCTTGACCCCTCGAGGTGCAGCGGTGACAGGGATCTTTTCCAGAACACTACGGCAGAAACTCATTAGAACCGCCATATAGGAATCAAATTGAGCTCCCACTTTTAATTTCCGTTGGCGGCACTGGATACTAGGAGACAATGTTACCCGCGGCCAAGGAGTTCACAACGAGTATATGGCCTTACCACGCGTGCGAAACATACTTGCCACGAAGACGCTTGGCTGGGACGGAAGGAGGACTTTCTTGAGACATATTGGTAATAAAGATGGGAAACGAAAGATGTTGGCGAAGCGGTAATGAGTAATTATAGGGCCTCGCATGCACCTTCTAGGCGGCCCCGGGGCCCCATGGTACTGTACGCGGCCTTGGCATGCAGGACCCTGGGTGAGATTGTGGGGCAGCCCAAGCATGCCTGTTTCATACTCATTGCACACCAAGGTAGGTGTGCCTGCTTGTTAACGTATCTACAACGCATTCTCTACCGCAAAAATCCCCTGTAAACCCTCTGACATGTTATCTGACACAAAGTCACTTGCATGCGGCAACGGTCGTCTAAAGCTTCCCCCAAGCTTTACACTCCCTCGAGGCCGCACGTGAATGTCCATGGCCACTTTGATGCCGAGAAATCCCTAACTTATCGTCAGCCTATTCTACAAATGCGCCCTCATTGGCGCCTTGGACGAACCACTCTGTTGATAATCGAGTCTGCCGTTGTTATCAGGTCTTGCACTTTTTGTGCTTCTCGAAATCTATTGTCGCTGTTAGGATCGTCTCGAACCCGCCAAGGGCGAATCCCTACTTATCCATGTCGCCAGTTTCGAGGGCTTCGGTTGCGAGCTGAAACAACCTCATACAACATTTTGGATACAGATTGGCCCTGTTGGGGTCAGCTAGCTTGTCCAAAAGACATTGACATCTGAGTACACACGGTCCTCCAATGCAGCCATGTTGTTTGGCGACCAACGCGGGCAATAAATAGTCCGTGGACCCGGGCAACACCAAAAAGGGAAGCTCATGCCTCCTCTTATACTCTGTAGAGTTGACGTGTAATGCGACTCGATGTCCTTTGGAGATATTGAAGCACGTCAGCTTCACACCGCTGACACCTCTCGGCGTTAGTGGCACAGATGTTCAGCAGCGGTCATTGTACAAACACAATATTTTGATGTTCGCTACCTGGTCAGCTTGAGGTCCCTCCATAAAGCTACTGCAAGACTTACGAAATGTCAATAAGGAAGTCGGCGTCGAGGTCAATCCCTCCTGAAGCGAACGGTATCTACCTCATGTTAGTTGACGAATTCACGAAGAGTAGGTTACAACCCACGTTGTACAGCATGACTGGGACGGGACTAGCATCAGCAACGGCGACGAAGAACTCTTTCAAAGCCGGTTTGTCTCTTCCGAAGACAAAAGAGTAGTATCCAGGTGCAACAACGATTCTGCTCTTGGTATTAGAATGTCAACGATTGTGAAGATGTCCGACAAACACAGCGTCAGCTCCCTCGGTAGCAGCATCTCTGCAATTCTCAATCGTTTCTCTCAGACTCCCTGCTCCCACGCCTGCAATCAAGGGTACAGCATGTTCAAGCTCGTTCTGTCTCAGGACCCCCTTGGCGACTTTCACCAGTGTACTCTTCTCGGACCGACTCAGCAGATTTCCTTCCCCCAGAGTCCCGCTCAGGACAAGCCCGATGCCCGCTTGAGCAAGTCTGAGCACACCAGCTCGGAACGCTTGCAAGTCAAGATCTTGCCCATTGTCCTCCACGAATGGAGTCAGGACTGGAGCGTAGACTCCTGGTCGAAGGATCGAACCAACTTTACTCATCTTACCTCGTAGATCTGATTTGGTCATCCGAGTCGCACATCTCAAATGTTACTGACACGCGGGAAGTACAGAACGATAAATCTCCTATCCTGATTTTCCGAGGGCGACAAGGGTTGTCTCCGCATTGTGCTAGCCTCACCGATTCCGACGCCGCTCTTGTTTTGACCTGGCATCTCCAAATTCATTCCGAGTTGGTTTCCGAAGCGACCCCCTACCATATGAGGCAACGCTTTTACTACCGCTGATTACAAGATATACTCGTCAGGTTGACGACCATTCTCGTACCAAAACAGCGCTAACTAGCTTGGTCTTCAAATGTTATCGAACATGGTGGGCGAAGACCCTGTGATAACGAAGTTTACCGTGAGAGATCTGAGATGGCCGACTTCACTCCAAAATATTGGTTCAGATCCCATGAATCTGGCCGGTGAAAATGCTCTTGGCTATCTTCAGTATGAGACAGATACGGGATTGATCGGCACGGGATGGTCATTTAGTAACGGGCAAGGCAATGAGTGAGCCGGATATGTGTTCGATTCACGATGTATATGTACTAATCAGCGCCAGAGTCCTCTGCACCGCCATACGAAGCCTAGCGCCGCGTCTGGTCGGTCGAAAACTGTCTAGCCTGACCTTTAACATGGGGCATACTCAACGGCAAATGGTGTCGGGTCAGATTCGGTTCATGTCGCCTGAGCGAGGGGTGCTTCAACTTGCAACTTGCGCCGTCTTGAACGCCATTTGGGATCTATGGGCCAAGAACGAGCAGAAGCCCTTGTGGAAATTGATCTGCGATTTCTCTCCCGAAGATTTCATCCGTTGTGTTGATTTCAGATACATCACCGACGCTCTTGACCCCAAAGAAGCTCTTAAGATGCTCCAAGATCTCGAAGGGTCGAAAGCCGATCGTTTGAACTTGGCGTTGCAGAATAAAGCTGTACCAGCTTACAACACATCTGCAGGCTGGTTAGGGCATTCGGATGATCAGGTTCGTGGAGCTTGTTATGGGAGATATGCATTGATTTGACCCTGAAGCCAGGTCAGAGAACTTCTTCAGTCAGCTAAAGCACAAGGCTTCAAGCATTTCAAGTTAAAAGCGGGACTTGGTTTAGAAGCGGATCGGAAACGACTTGGTTTTGTGAGAGAGGTTGCCGGGAAGGACGCAGTGCTCATGGTCGATGTTAATCAACTGTGGGATGTGGAAGAGGCCATCGAGTACATGAAGAACTTCGCAGATCTCAATATTTGGCAAGTAGGAACACGTGCAGACCTCCCGTCCTCCCTCCCGTACCTACCTAGAAACTTGAAGAGGACGTAACAAGGACGCTGACAAGTTCTTAAAGGTTCGTAGAAGAGCCGACGTCACCGGACGACATCCTGGGCCATTCCAAAATCCGCCAGGCTCTGAAGCCGTACAGAATCGGAGTCGCTACGGGAGAACATATCAACAACCGGGTTATGTTTAAACAACTCCTTCAATCACAGGCCACGGACGCCGTCCAGCTTGATGCGCTACGGCTTTGCAGTATAAATGAGATCCTGAGCGTACTGCTGCTAAGTGCCAAATTTGGAGTCCCTGTGGTTCCCCATTCTGGGTACGTGTTGACGCGACGGTCTCCAATAGTGAAACTTAGTTACTGACCACGAATGAAGGGGAGCCGGGATGGTTGAACTATGCTCACATATCAGCACCATAGATTTTGTGGTTGTTTCAGGTCGCACCAGTATTCTCGAATACACAGATCACCTTCATGAAGCATTCGAAGCCCCGGCTCGCATAACGCGGGATGGGTATCACGTCAGTCCTACCGTGCCAGGCTATTCGTGTGACGTGAGAGCACACGAGTTTGACAAATATGAATGCCCGACGGGTAGTTTCTGGCAGTCACCTCAGGGCCAGAAAATGCTGGCTGATCCGTGGCGTGGAGTTCCTGGCGAGCAAAAGTCTTAGGCTTTGTCCATTTTTGAAGAGGCATCTGTCAATTTCAGACGGACATGCCTTGCCCTCGCACCTTGCTGTACCGCGCAAGTACCATCGTGTCGAGTCTGCTATGGTACGACTTCAGCGTCGGGGGTGAATCTCGGTCTCTATATACTGCCAAATTCCATCTACTTTCTTCTTAAAGAAGATTTTGGCTGCATTTCATGTCGTCAGCAGTAGCCGAGTGCTAGTAGGTAAAGAGAATCGATAGAAAAGAAAACGCATCGTAGGTACCTAGGTAGGTATCAATAGATATACGGCGGCGTATATTCCATATGATGAAATACGGTGCACCATTTAAGCCAAACCTTCTCTATCTCACCCGAGCTCGTGGTTGTCCAGCAGTCACCTACGCTTCATGCTTTACATTTTCACTTATGGTGACTGGCCATTATGCTATGGCCCAACTCCCGAAAAGATCGGTCATCGATGGAGGGTGCGCATTTCTGCCGCGAGCACCCCGCATGCGAGCAGATGAAGCCGTATCTATGGAAGATCGCTGCCCCCTCATAACATCATCATGCATCTGTCGATCCATAAAAGGCCCGAATACGGTATTCAGATATATCCAAGAAGAGGCCCTTGCGCACCTACCAGACAGCTTCCAGAAGGCGTCTGCTCCTTCTGCTTATCTGCAAGATGTTGATGTGGCCAACATGCGGCCTCATGGTCGTTGCTGCCGAGCCAATACTTACATCGACTATGATCTCAAGTATGGCTAACAACAGTCTATTCGACCGATGGCGTCCATACTCTCACTTCTCTGCCCCAGCAGGTTGGATGAACGTGCGTATCCTCGATTAACCATGAAAACAGGTGAGACCTGACGAGCATGTCAGGATCCGTGCGGGCCAATGTACGATCCCGTGAGAGATCTGTATTACATGCACTACCAATGGCACCCAAACCACGTGGAATGGGGCAACATATCATGGGGACACGCGACGTCTAAAAACTTGATCACTTGGACCGACGTCGCCCACTCTCCCAGTGATCAGCTTCAAGCGTGGTCGGACTCCCAGGCCGAGTCGATAACACCGTCCAAAGTGACCAGCAACCATCACAAGCCCGCGCAGTACAACTTTCTCGGCATCTTCTCAGGCACTGCGCAGCCAGTCAATCTGAGCGGTCAAGTAGATGGAACTCTTCTCGCCTTTTACACGTCCGTGTCACGTCTTCCGCTCAGTTGGGATGAAAGCTACCCCGAAGGAGCTGAAAGTCAGAGCCTGGCACACTCGACAGATGGAGGCATTAACTGGGTAGAATACGAGGGCAATCCGGTTATAAGCAAACCTCCTCCGGGGTGGAACATCACTGGGTTTCGCGATCCCTTCTTCCACGACTCCCCTGAACTTGATGCCTTGCTCAATTACACTGAACCACATTACTATTGTATCTTTGGGTCCGGAATTGGGGACGCTGGCCCTCGAATCCCCCTCTACTCGGCTCCAACTTCGAATTTGACCCGGTGGACATTCCTAGGGGCTCTCTGGGAACCTACTGGTAACACCTCTTTTGGCCGGGCAAGAGAAACGGGAACCTGGGGCTGGAATTTCGAAGTCCCAAACCTGTTCGCCCTTGATGGGTATTGGTTTATCGGTACCGGGATACAAGGCGGTAGCAATGGATTTCTCGACCAGAATTGGGTGACTTGGAGCGAAGGAAATATATCAGCAAGATCAAATGGCAGTGTCGCGTTTGAGCCCATATCAAAGGGAGCCGTTGACTGGGGTCTCCTATATGCAGTGACATCCTTCAATGACACCAAGAACAACCGTCGCATTCAAATCGGTTGGGCTCCGGAGGACATGAACGAAACCGGGCATGTTCAGCAAGGCTACCAAGGCGCTCTATCTCTACCTCGCGAGCTCTTCGTACTGACTGTGCCAAACGTGATTCCACCTTCACCCATGCGCAATTCCAGCTTCGTGTACACTCGTCAGTCTAACGGGACGTACACGGCGCGAACTCTCGGCGCGCGCCCTGCTCCCGACGTCGTCTCTGGTCTGCGCAGCAGCTCAAGCTTCTCTTCCTACTCAGTCCCCACCATCAAGGGCCGTGGTTTCGGCAAGGGCTCACGAACCCTGCTCACCTCGACGACGAACTCATACCAAATCTCTTTCACAATCACATCCACAACGGGCCTCACCGGCCTGACCATTGCCTCATCACCGAACTTTGAAGAATACACTACCATCGCCTACGACCCCTCCTCATCGACCATAACCTGCAACCGCAGCCACTCATCCTTAATCCGCGAGTTCTCACACTTTCCCCACGCCGGCACCTTCTCACCACTCACCTTCTCTACCAACTTGAACGGGTCTTCCTCCTCCAAACAACCCATCAGCTTCAACGTCTTCGTCGACGGCTCGCTGGTCGAGATCTTCGTCAACGACCGCTTCGCCCTGACCAGTCGCATCTATCCAAGCAGGCGCGATAGTTCGGGCATCGGACTCTTCGCAGCACACGGCGTGGAGGTGAGATATGATGGGGATGTGCAGGTGTGGAGTGGCTTGAAGTATGTGTGGCCGGACAGGCCGAGGAATTCGAGTAGTCACCTCGTGTATGATTCGGACTCGCAGTCGGGGAACCGGACCTGGTGGACGGGGTTGTAAATACTCGAGGCGACTGTATGCAATGCGATGCGATATGGCGTCTTGCAATGAGTGGACATGTGGATACATACGACATACTTAGGGGGTATGTGTCAACAGCCTTCTTTGTGCTACCCAAGTACCAATCCGTCACGTCTTGTACGGCACGTCCTCGGTATCGGAAGTATCGCTGCCCTCAAACGCGCCCGAGAGATCCGAAACCCCGTCTCCTGTGTAGTTCGAACGATGGCTCGGTACATAACTGTACCGTCCTCGTCAGCTGTGCCATAATGTGTCGGTGCATGTACATAGTACGAGTGCATTTCCTCTCTCGTCTCCTATCCTATCCTCTCTTCCGTTCCACTCCATTTCAGTTTCATAGCGCCGCTATCGGATGCGTAGGTAATAAAGATGCTGGAGCTCT